>OY856411.1:976689310-976996810 GCA_963693085.1 Alisma plantago-aquatica
ATAAGAGGATTACACCTCACTTAGGGATCAACCACACCCAAAGGTCATTAAGACCATCATATCTTTCCCTAAAAGTTCACCATTATCTTTCTATGCCTTATAACAAGGCTCAACAAACATCACCACACTTGTGATTCACACACTCAACATAATTTGCATTAAACGACTAAAAGATGACCGAGGGACAATATTGCAGGATTATCTTTGCAATTAAGAGCATTCCTTTATTATATCAACATATAAGGAAACTAGGTATGATTGGCCATCATCTGACTTCTAATGTACAAGTTTAGCATAAGAAAGAATAGATCATGAATCTATAATGACCACCAGTTAACACATTTGAGTTTCAATCAATCATTAGGAAGGACATTCCATCATTATATTAATTATTCACAAAATGATAACATGTTTAACCACCATTCTCTACTTGCATCAGGTTAGGTTTAGCAATGTAGGTTACATTGCAGTTATAGTTCAACATTCATTCACAAACCCTCACCCATAGCATCCCCATATAATCTTGTATGCATAAGACAACATCATCATCATATTCCATACCATTCTCAAGTATGGATCCATGCATAACTCGAGATATTACTATCAGATTATAGTATACTAGTAATACATAACAATAAGATAGTACACCAATGTTCTATTATTCCACCAAGGAAGACTGATCATAATCAATCACCATCTTAGATTAGGATAAATTGCAACAAGCTATATCCCATTAAGGTTACATATCAACACAATATGGTCACTATCCATTATATTCATATGAGGGAAAAGGTAAGACTAATTTATTAAAGGAAAACCTCCATCAGTTCAAATGTCATGATACCATACCAACATACCACAAGCACCAACTTAGAATCATTGGATTGTTGAGAATATAAGACCA
This sequence comes from Alisma plantago-aquatica, assembly GCA_963693085.1. Classification (NCBI taxonomy): domain Eukaryota; kingdom Viridiplantae; phylum Streptophyta; class Magnoliopsida; order Alismatales; family Alismataceae; genus Alisma; species Alisma plantago-aquatica. The sequence continues at coordinate 976,690,215 of OY856411.1, forward strand.
TTAGTTACTTACATAAGTAAACACCTAAAACAAACCACCTATAAAGTCATTGAGTTGTGACTAGAAAGATTCATCATCTAACTCTAGACCTCCCCTAGTTAATAACATAAAGGGTACCATTAATTGTAGGGATAAAACCCATCATTGAATGTGAGGGTAAAGCCCACCACCAGTTGCATGTTTAAAGCAAATTGTCAATGGTCAACAAATGACTCCTTTAATTGATAACATGTGCAAAACCATAAAATTTAGATTATTAGAACTCACATATAATACTATGGGATTCATTCTAATCCATTGGATGTTGAATCATACATTCAAAAGCATTGGATCAGGTTTAACATTTCAAAACTATCGGTTGATATGTGGGTCTAACCCTTGGATCATATAACCAAAGAAATCATCAGTTTAAGGATTAATTGAACCAAATAATGATACCTATTTACACCATAGTGTGGTAACCTGAACTACAATCAGTTGTGAAACATTATGCCACCATAGCTTGATGAGGTCAATACTACCATCAATGAACACCATCAGAAGTTCAACTAAAACCGCCATTGGATCATATCATCTTTAGGGCACTAAGCCATCAATCATTAAGCTTCCAAAAGAGTCTAGAACTGAATAAGAAGCTGCCCCACCTTTAATGGAGACCTTATTAGCCACCGTTTGTTGGATTTCCAATCCAATCAAATAAACCATTAGTCTATAGCTCCTAATGGTAGCTCATCCATAAAGGGGTAAACCCTAAAATACCCTTGAAGAAAACACCTCCAAACCAAGGTTCAACTAGGCGCCGTATGTCCCAAAATGCTCAAGCAGGATAAGGAAACATATAAGGATTATAATTCATGTGACAAATTTCAACTAAAACCTCATATTTGGGTAAATTTTATAAAAGTCCAAAATGTGTGTAAAATTGCATAACTTGCACAAACCATGTCCAAATTGGACCAAATTTGAAAGTTAATCTTGTCATACAACACCAAAACATATCAAATGGTTATATTAAGTTTAGATAAATGAATTATTTTCACGAAACATGTTCAACCCTTTAAGCAAGGTTAGGGATCTGACAACCATAAACCCCTAACAAGGATTTGGCCCCCAAAATCCAAGGTAAACAAAGATGGATATTTCTCATGCACCTCATGATAAATGTTTCTCATGGTTGCTTTCATCTCATGGTGATGCCACATCATTCTTATAAAAGCCACATTATTCACCTTCAACTCTTGCATGTGTCACCTTGGTTCAATATAGGAATCGTTGGTGCCACCTGTATAGGTTTGGTAGTACCTTTCCAACTTGGGACTCTAACTATTATCCTGAGTACTATTCTATCTTTTGTATCACACATCACTCATACACCATACTTTCTCACTCTTACCAAACATGAAACATCATGTATCTATTATCATATGTAACTTTACCAAGTTACATATCTATTCTCTTTTGATGGTTGTTATAATTATGAAGTCCATCAATCAGGTGGGTATCCCCCAATTGTCAAGAAGATTGTTCAATCATATCAATGATGGACTGGCCATCTGTCTACTTGAAGAATCATACTCTTTTCTGCAACCATAATCAAATATAACTTCCTGATTGACCTTGTTAGGGGTAGGGAACAATGTTGTCTTCATCTTACCAGGATTCACACAACCCACTTAACAGATGTACCATAACTCGAAGTGGGTACTCTAGTTAACCCTCAACTCACTCTTTCTAGCATGTCACACATATGTATAGTTGCTTCAACATTAGTATGATTTAGAAAATATGCTAACCATGCTACTAACCATCTCTGAAATACTTTGAGATGTCATCATTCAAAGATTGTCACAACTGATGATACATAATCAAAATACTCTATTCCTCCTATTTATGAATGCTATTGACACATTGGTTAGTATAAATGACATAACCCTAAATTCATTGTGGTCATGTAAATTACGTCATCCACTATAACTCTTATCCATTGATATTCTGATCCTAGGTTTATCTTAAAGGAACATGGTAACACATGTCTGTTGAACAAAAAACCATCTATCCTTGATAGTAGTCTTGCCCAACCATTCGAAGACCATACACAACATTATAGAATCACTCTTCTTTTCCTTAACAACACTTAGAGGATCAACATCAACTCTTTCTCTCTATTGGATAGGAACATTGGACAACCCATCAAATAGATATCTTTAACTCATATATAACTGATACACCCTGGATACTAGGATTCATTACCTTGGTATCCACTACATGCACTATAAAGAACTCATACCCTGGTCTCATCCACTTCCTCAACATCATAATTGGATAATAACATATAGGAAGAATACCCCTAACTCTTTAAGGGATCAAAAATCATGCTCATTACAAAACATAAAGATCTTGGAACTATAGTCCAAGGCAACCACACATCCTATCATGATATCCATCCCTAGGATTTCAACAAATCCACACATACAAAGTGGCATAATATCCACTTAAATACTATGGTTCAAAAAGAAGAAACACAAAGGGAAACAATGTGATGCCCCGCACTACAAAAAAAGAGATTACTCAAATCCAAACGCGGAAACAATACTAAAAAATAGATTATCGAAAAAAACTAAAAATTAAAGCTGATATCACAAGGCACCAACATCAGAAAACTCGTGACATATAGATCCATCACCTACCATCTTTATCATATATCTCAAAAGAGTTCATGCTTGCAACATATTCAATTGACATACCTATTACATGTGATATCTGTTTCACTTGCATATACATGTACATTAGCCAACTATATACAACAAGGGTGCATAAACCAAATACTCATTTTGTTAGAACAACCACAAAACACATTGAAATATCCCAAAGACCTGAGTGTACAGGGACAACTCTAGGACTCTGACACCAAAAGACCAACAAGAAGCACACTCAACCTTATCAGCTACTGATCTTGTTCCTCCTCCTCCTCAGCTGCAAGATCACCACCACATCGTGCAAGGCCATCTAAAAGATGTGGAAAGCTACAGGGTGAGACCAAACATCCGAGCGAGAGATATAACTCTCTGCCAACACTATTAAAGCATAGGTAAAGAAACTAAAGAATAGAAGTAAAGCTACAATTAGGTTAAGTAGATCCAATTTTTAATACAAGTAGGGCAATTATTATTATATAAGCATATCAGGTAGCTATAACAGAGCACTAGAAAATTTTATAAAATAAAGAGGAATATGAAGAACATGTATATTTATACCAACCAAGTTATACAAAAGCAAAGAAAGACCTCATCCAATATTTTCATATTTTATTCTAAGCAAGCATGCTAAACGACTGATTACATATTTTATTTACTGTCCCGAGGATTGAAGTTGTACCACCCAAATCCAACTGACCACTACAATGTTGAAATCGATGCCATCCAAGGTCAATGGAAGAGTCGGAATCCATGACCTCTCCAACACCTCTCGGTCAACATTAGAGTAACACAGTAGAGAAACGTCAGTCAACTACAAAAGTGACTTATAGTCAATAAAGGGATCGACTCACGCATGGTCGTCCACCCATAACAACACCTAGCCCACCTTGGTACAAGTAATGACGCTAGAAGAATAGGCTCACGTATGGATATTCTAACAAAAAGGAGGGGCTCACGCATGGCCATCAATATCACAATGAGATCGGCTCACACATGTCCGTCTCACACAAATTGAAATTATGGATGCAAGGGATACTCGACTTGCACCCGACATATTCGAAAATAGGCGGTCCGAGTAAATCTCATTTCACCTATCCAGCAATTAAGGCTAACACTACAAAGGATCTATGGCACAGGGCACCTATGTGATTAAGGTTCCACTTGATTAGTTAGCCAATTGGGTGAATTTTAGCATCAATCAAGTTACAACGTATAAAACCATAACAAACTCTACAAGATTAAGTGTATTATATAATTTCAGAAGATATAAAATGTATAAGGTGTGAACTTGTACTATCACCACATAACACATGTACACTCTATTCACAATACCATCACCATTGTTATACAACCACTAAAGGCTATCACTAATGTCACAATAGGCATCAAGCCATCACCAGGTCATAGAACCCATTCACATCATTCATGTTTCACATGCGTTTCAAAATGCCTCATAAAGGATCATTCAACTAGTGTCACATCATACTCATCATATCATGCACTAGCAATGATATTCAATTTCATATTACCTGCATGGTTAAAAATTGATAAATGAGAAAGAGGAAACATCCTAATTCCATGTGTCACATCATTATATCCACATGCCTCAATTATTCCTAACCATCACCATAGCATACCAAGCAATGGCATGCATTTGACCTGTAAGGTTAGGGGTTCAAAGACAAGAGAGATAATATCATAAAATATTAGTCGTTATAAGAAATAAAAGCAAACATGTCTCCTTACTCATCATTAGGGTTAGGGTTTTCCCACCATAGATGATTAGGGTTTGGAAGCTAAATTCAATTACCAATCCTAGGTTCACCATCTCCCACCATCTTGGAGCATCCTTAAGGTTAAAGGAAATGATTAGGGTAGATATATTATTATCCAAATAACATGTTATATGTCTTACGTATTAATCATACAAGATGTCAAACATGTGTCCAAGCATACCCCTCAACCACCATCAAACAACCCATTAGTCCTAGGTCTCAACCACACAAGCAAATAGGTTGTGACCACTTTTCCCACAACATGTCACACGTATGACACATACAATATCTAGGCCGTGACACCACTCAAGCCTGGCCTCCTTCATGTCTCGAACCATCTAGGGTTAGGGTTCCACCCACTCACAAGGTTATCATGATTCCAAGAAGCATGGTTGTTTTGACCTCAAGACATGACAGCATGTCACGACCCAAGACCACATGTGGTGACCTCTCTCAAGGCTATGACAGGACCAAAACTAAGGCAAGGTCAATCCCAAAAATACTAGGGTGACCACCTCACCAAACATGGGTCAACATGGCCATCAATCCTCAAGTGTCACAACCTCCATCAACATTAGGCACAACATATCAAAAAGGGAAGCATCTTGCCCAAGATTAACTATGGTCGCGAACAACATGGGGTAGGCGTCTCTACCAATCTAAGGGATAATTACATGGTTTCAAAATAGAAACAAAACCAAGAGAAAACCATGATCGTCACGAAGGAAACAATCATGCCAAACAATCATCATAAACCCTAAGTCACACATCCTGATACCACATGGAAAGAACTCATCTAAGAGAGAGGAAATCATGATTATGGTACCAAAATTAGAACCTAACTTCCCTTAACATATATGTACACGAACATTATGCATGTAAGCAAAAATAATATTAAAAGGATAGAAGAAGATCACTATAACACCATAATCATCAATATCTGATATGTGAAATTAGGGTTTTTGATTTCATCAAATCCAAGCAAGATAATCACCACCAAAAATGTTGTAGACATCATCATCATCTACACACATGTTATGGGAATATTTGAGAGAGAACACAATAGCTTGAATGTATGAAAGAGTGCAAGTAATAGAGATGGCAAAGAGTTATATAACCCACCTTCATATGATCACCACCAAGAGATCCAACCTACAAGATCAAGAATGTCAAGCACACCATCCAAGGGTTGAAGAAGTTTGACCAAAAATTCAACACTTGTCCACAAGAGCATCACAAGAAGAAGAACACACCAAGGTCAAAGCTTGCCCAAGGAAAGAAGCAATTAAACACTTGGCCGAACCAAAAGAGAAATGGAGAAAGAGAGGAGAAATCATCTTCACACTTGGGTCTACCTTGTCAAAACATGGTCTATCAACCTTGTGATGAGTAGTTTCTCTCCCAAAATGACCACCAAGGAAGAACCATGGTCTAGGGACGAGAAAATAGAGGATGATGAAGGCAGGAGATCAAACGAAACATCAACTTAGAATACAATCACTTACAAAGGTTGGAAGATGAACTTGGATCACCACCACCACCACATGTAAGAGAAGGTAGATCCCCCAAGCTCCAAGGACGAACCTCCTTGCTCCACCAAGCACCAAGAACAAGTAAAGAAGGAGGGAGAAGATAGATGTCTGAAAGGTTTTCAAACAAGGAAAGTTAAGGGGTTATGTAGATGGAGGTTGAGAGAGAGCAAGGGGTGAGGTGTCAACACTCCAAGGTACCAAAGGGACACTTACCCTCTTAAAAGACCAACATGCAACCTCATGCAACCACTTAAACATGACATGCATGAAATGATGATACACTCTAGGTAGCGTCTAAAACACCATGGATTCTCACTTGGTCACAGTCGTGACACTCCTAGGTTGCACCATACATAGTCGCAACACCGCTACCATCATCACCACATGGTCGAGACAAGGGTCCTCCACAAACCTTAGGTCGAGACAACACATGCTAGGTCATCCATATTGACCCAAGGCCACCCTAGACCTCCTAGGTAGTGACCCTACACTCTAGAGGTGGTTTCTCAACTGTGACACCCTCCAAAAGAAACATAGGTCTCGACCCATGGTCGAGACAACCCAACATACTCATGGGTCAAGACATCCAACATGCATGGAAGCCCTAGTTACCCTTAATGTGTCAACTCCTCAATTAGATCTCAAGCAAGGACCCCTCCTCTATATCTTTCCTCTAGATGATGTCAAGAAAGAGAGGGAACATCCTAGAGGTGGAAAATTGCACATCAACCCCCTTTATTGGGTAAATTGTAATTTGCACAAGAACTAGCACAAAAAGCACATACTTCATCCAAACAAGCTCAAACTTGAAACATAAGCTCTCCACAAACCCTAATCGCATATAAGAGTATTAGAGAATGGTTTTAAGTACAAGATTAATCCAAAGCAAATAGGGTTACCCCATAACATGGGTCAGGGGCCTTACAAGCCATAAACCCCTAACATGGATTTTTCTTTCAAAATCCAAAGAGAAAAGAAACGAGTAATACTTCCACATCTCTATCTCAAGTTCCCACTAAGGCCAACCCAACACAAATATAAAATAGATGCAAACATATCAAAATGAAACAACTCCATATGACATGTCTCAAATCAAGGGTTTACCTCTCCTTCTAGATAACTCAAGGTGTGAAGTTGAGTCGTGCATGTTGTCATCCTCGTCCCCCACTGGCCTATCTAAAGGAACAAACATGCAATGCCTGTCCACATCCTCGTCCCCCACCACTATTGAACTACTATATCTGGGAGCCCAATTGGGTTTGTGTTGACTGTTGGATCACCTCATCATCTTTCACATAGCAAAATGGTCTAGTATGCCCAATCTATCCACACTTATATCATCTCTTTTTCCCATACCAGGGCCTAGGCGGCCATATCACAGACACCTAGGCAACACTCTGGGGTCCTGGAGGAAGAAAACTACAACTCCTGCTCTTACTGGGCAACCACTGCATCAGTGCACTAGACCTCTGTTGTGCTAGTTTTTTTGACAACCTAGTCTCCTTAAAGCCATCCGACATATGTCCCTGGTACTCAGCAAGCCTCTTCTTGACACTCTTCTCTTTCTTCTCAACCACAAACCTCTCTATCCTTCGAACCAACTCAACAAACATAGCAAAACACTCTCTGCTCTCTAGGGTAGCTTCCAACATCGTCAACTCTGCACTCAACCCTTTCTCAAAATGTTCGGTCCTCTCTTGTTCCGTAGCAACCATGTGAGGATAGAACCTCAACAACTTCATTAACCTTGCTTCATACTCATTGCTCATCATGGATCCCTGTCGGATCCTCTCAAACTAGTTGATCTTCTCATCAATGTACATCTGAGGAAAGTACTGACTAACAAACTCACTTCAGAATTCCTCCCAATCGATCACAACACCTGGCCTCTTTTCCTCCTCTATGTCACACCAATGGCCATCACTCCCCTTTAAAAGGTATAATGTGTGATTCACCTTATCAACCTCTGGGAAATTAAGGATATTGAAGGCTTTCTCTAGCTCCATCAACCAGAGTCTAATTTTACTAGATCTGTCATACCAACGTATTCTACCGCTCCAACTCACCTCAACTACTCAAACGTCTTCCCCAAGACTGAAGATTCTACATTGGGGACTACTTCTCTCTTTTGAGAAATGGGCATTCTGTCTACCATATGTGTAATCGTGGCCATAAACTGTCTAAACATGGACTGAAAAGTGGGATTGGCCACCACTATAGGGTTTATCTGGGGCATCTCAGGTACTCTCTCCTCATCAACCTGCCTCATTGCACTCCCACCTGGAGTAGCAACACCACTCTCAACAACATGTTCTTTGTGTTTTCCAGTCATCTTTTCAACTCTTTTTGTTCTTCTTATACATGAGCATAAGTCACTATAAGATAGATTGGAGGACACTACAACAAACACAAACCCTAGTCCTGGGTCCCTGTAGACTCAACGAACCTAAATATCTGATACAAACATTTACTGTGACACCCAACACCACAAAAAATGAGATTACTCAAATTTAAACATGAAAACAATACTAAACAAATAGATTACTGAGAAAGACAAAAAATTAAAACCAACTGCATAAGGCACCAACATTAGAAAACTTGTGACATAGATCCATCACCTGCCATCTTTATCATATATCTCATAAGACACTGTTACAACATATTCCATAGACATACCAATTACACATGATATATGTTTCACTTGCATGTACATATACATCCGTGCACTATATACAACAGGGCGCATAAACCAAAAACTCACTTAAATAGCACAATGACAAAACATACCAAACTATCACCAAAACCTCAGTGTACATGGATGATTCTAGGACACTAACATGAAAAGACCAACAAGCAACACACTCAACCTTATCAGCTACTGATCTTGCTACTACTCCTCCTCAGCTTCACGATCACTACCACGTCGTGCACAACCACCTAAAAGATGTGGAAACCCATGGGGTGATGCCAAACATCCCAAAGAGAGATATAACTCTCTGCCAACGCTATTAAAGCATAGGTATAGAAACTAAAGAATAGAAGTAAAGCTATAGCTATGTTAAGCAGATCCAATTTCAGATATAAGCAGGGCAATTATTATTATCTATGCTAATCAAGTTGCTATAATGGAGTAGTAGAACATTTTATAAACTAAAGAGTAATATGAAGAACATGTATATTTATACCAACCAAGCTATAAAATAGCAAAGAAAGGCCTCATCCAATGTTTTCATATTTGATTCTAAGAAACCATGTTACACGACTGAATACATATTTTGTTTACTGCCTCGAGGATTTGAGTTGTACCACCCAAATCCTACCGACCACTAATAAGTTGAAATCGGTGCCATACAAGGTCAATGGAAGAGTTGAACTCCATGACCTCTTCAACACATCTCGTTCAGTACAAGAGTAACACTGCAAAGAGTTGTCAGTCAACTGCAAAAGTGACTTAAAACAAAGGGATCAGAGCACACATGGTCATCCACCCATAACAACACCTAGCCCACCTTGGTCCAGGTAACGGACTAAGAAGAATGGGCTCACACATGGCCATTCTGATCAAGAAGGAGAGTCTCACGCATGACCATCCATATCATAATGAGATCGGCTCACGCATGGCTATATCACACAACTTGAAATCAAGGATGCAATGGGATACTCAACTTGCACCCCGCATATTAAAAAATATGCACTTTGAGTAAAACTTGTTTCACCTATCCAAAAATTAAAGATGACATTGGAAAGGATCTATGGCACATGGAACCTATGTGATTAAGGTTCCACTTCATTAGTTTGCCAATTGGAAGACTTTTAGCATCAATCAAGTTACAACATATAAAACCATAACAAATTCTCCAAGATTAAGGGTATTATACAATTTTAGAATGTAACACTATCACCACATAACACATGTACATTTCTATTCACAATACCATCACCACTGTTACACATCCACTCAAGGATATCACTAATGTCACAATAGACATCAGGCCATCACTAGGTCATAGGACCCATTCACATCATTCATGTTTCACACGTATTTCAACATGCCTCATATAGGCTCCTTCAACCAATGTCACATCATACTCATCATAGCATGCACTAGGTATGATATTTAAGTTTCTCTTACCTACATGGTTAGAAATTGATAAACAAGAAAGAGGAAACATACTAATTACATGTGTCACATCATTATTTCGACATGCCTCAATTATTCCTAATCATCACTATAACATAGAAAGCAATGGCATGCATTCAACCTGAAAGGTTAGGGGTTCAAAGACAAGAGAGATAATATCATAACTTTTTAGTTGTTGCCAGAAAAGAAAAGAAAACTTGTCTCCTTACTCAAAATTAGGGTTAGGGTTTTCCCTCCATAGCCGACTAGGGTTTGGAAGATAAATTCAATCACCAATGCTAGGTTCACCATCTTCGAGCATACTTAAGGTTAAAGGACATGATTATGGTAGATTAAATATTATCCAAACATGTTATATGGCTTATGTATAAATCATACAAGACATCCACATGTGTCCAAGCATATCCCCCAACCACCATCAAACCACCCATTAGTCCTAGGTCTCAACCACACAAGAAAATAGGTCACAACCACTCAAACCCAGAACATGTAGCGCCTGTGACACATTAGGTGTCTAGACCGTGACACCCCTCAAGATTGTCACGATTCCAAAAAGCATTGTTGTTTTGATCTCAAGCCATGGCAGCATGTCGTGACCCAAGACCACATGTCACAACCTCTCTCAAGGGTGTGTCAGGACCAAAACTAAGGCAAGGTGAAATCCCAAAAAAACTAGGGCAACCACCTCAGCAAATAAGGTCAACATGACCATCAATCCTCAAGTGTCGCGATCTCCATCAACACTAGGCAAAACATATCAAAAAGGGAAGCATGTTGCCTAGGATCAACTATGGTCGCAACCAACATGGGGTAGGTGTCTTGACCACCCTAAGGGGTGATGTCATGGTCTCAAAATAGCAACAACACTAAGGGAAAACCTTGATCATCACAAAGGAAAGGCTCATGCCAAACAATCAACATAAATTGTTAGTCATACATCACGATACCACATGGAAGGAACTTATCTAAGAGAGATGAAATCATGAGTAAGGTACCCAAAACAAAACCTAAACTTCCCTTAACATCTAGGTACATGAAAATAATGCATGTGAGAAAAAATAATGTTAAAAGTATAGAGGAAGATCACTATAACACCACAATCATTAAAATTAGATATGTGAAATTAGGGTTTCAGATTTCATCAAAACCAAGCAAGATAATCACCACAAAACAAGTTCTAAAGATCATCATCATCTACAAGAATGTTATGTGAACATTTTAGAGAGAACATAGTAGCTTGATTGTATGAAAGAGTGCAAGTAATAGGGAGGGCAAAGAGTTATATAACCCACCTTAAGATGATCAAAACCAAGGGATCAAGAACTCCAAGCACACAATCTAAGGGTTGAAGAAGAATCACCAAAAACTCCACACTCAGCCACAAAAGCACCTAAAGAAGATGAAGACACCAAGGTCAAAGCTAGCCCAAGGAAAGAAGAAAAGAAAATATTGGTTGAACCAAAATAGAAAGGGAGAAAGAGAGGAGAAATGCTCTTCACACTTGGGTCTGCCTTGTCAAAACATGGTCTATGACCCTTTTAATGAGGATTTTCTCTCCCAAAATGATCACCATGGAAGAAACATGATCTTGGGCCGAGAAAAGAGAGGATAATACAGGTAGGATAAAAAGAAACATCAACTTAGAAGACAAACACTTACCAAGGTTGGAAGATGAGCTTGGATCACCACCACCACCACATGCAAGAGGAGGTAGATCGTCAAAGCTCCAAGGACGAACCTCCTTGATCCACCAAGCACAAAGAACAAGAAAATAAGGAGGGATAAGATAGATGGCCGAAAGGGATGCAAACAAGGAAAGTTAAGGGGTTATATAAATGGAGGATGAGAGAGAGAGCAAGGGGTGAGGTGTCAACACTCCAAGGTACAAAAGGGACACTTGTCCTCACAAAAGACCAACATGCAACATCATGAAACCACTTAAACATTACATGAAAGACATGATGATACACTCTAGGTAGTGTCTCGACACCGCTACCATCATCACAACATGATCGAGACAAGGGTCCTCCACAAACCCTAGGTTGAGACAACACATGCTAGGTCATCCATATCAACCAAGACTACCCTAGACCTACTAGGTCACGAACCTACACTCTAGAGGAGGTGTCCTGACTGTGAGACCCTCCAAAACAAACCTTGGTCACAACCCATGGTTGAGACAACCCAACATACACATATCAAGACATCCAACATGCATGGAAACCATAGTTACTCTTAAGGTGTCAACTCCTCAACCAGAGCTCAAACAAGGTGCCCTCTTCTTTTTCTTTCCTATAGATGATGTCAAGAAAGAGATGGAACATCCTAGAGGTGGCAAATCGCACATTAACCCCCTTCATTGGTTAAATTACAATTTGCACCAAAACTAGCACGGAAAGCACAAACTTCATCCAAACAAGTTCAAACTTGAAACATAAGTTATCCACAAGCCCTAATCACATCTAAAAGGATTAGAGAAAGGTTTTTAACACAATATTAAGCTAAAGAAAACAAGGTTACCCCAAAACCTTGGTCAGGGGTCTTACAAACACACTTCCCACATCACTACAACATTGTCTAGGATCACAGGCAAAAGGTAACCAATTCTATTTTTCCCATGAATGTTACACTTTTTATGTATTATCTTACCTCTTACAACTTGGGTTCTTTTCCATTAGTGTAGGAATTATTGAGATTATCACATCTCATTGCTCTTTTGTCAATAACTCTTCATCATTCATATGTTTGTCCTTTCATGTTATCATATTTCTCAACCACTTATCAAGGAATAATTCATCATATTCCACATTTTCTTCATTAGACAAGGATCATCTACCTTAATTTTTTTTCATATATCATGAAGATTTATATTAGCACTTCTTACACACATAGGTTGGTCTGAGATTAACTCAGGTTCCACTTTATTCATCTGTCATTATTCTCATTCATCTTCTCATATTATACTTATCACTGGAGTCCTCTCCATCTTATGTGAATTTCATACCTTGAATCACTTTATTAGCATAGACTTATCTATCTTTGACTTTATTATCTTCTTGAATTACAAATTCAAGAATTCCTCATTTTCTTATTGGTATTTAGATTCAGGTTTCATGGTGTCATATCTTTCTATTGTAATTACCAAACATTCAAGTTTTGATAGCTTATGATGTAATTGTCATCTTCTTTAGGGTAATATTGAGATATATGTAGCATGATTTCTTATTCATTATACTATTTATATTGTCTCAAAATAACTACTTGGTCAGAGTAATAAAAAATATAACAATCTAAGAGTTCCATACCTACCTTTTCTTCAATAGTTAAATACCTGGCCAAGGCACCCAAATACTGAGATTAGGCAATATTCACCATATTTTTATGTCATATCACAAGCTTAGACATCATCCTAGTCCTAACTCCTAGTATCCCTGTAGACTCAGTGAACCTAGTGATCTGATACCAACTTGTGAGAACATGTTACACTGAATGAGATTACTCAAAACAGAAAACACGATTACTCATTAATTCAACACAAATCTAGAAAAAAAGGTAAATTAAAACATATTTCAACATTTCTCAAATGCTAAGAAATATTTGCATAAAATCCCAGCAACTTGCTTCATTCCATATAATACCCAATATCCTTTACAATTGCTCTATAGCCTCAGCTACAACATAAACTTTACAAAGGAACACTATCCACATATTACACTTATACAAGCATCATCATGCTATTGAATGCTTGATTCAATTGAAACATCATACACAAACTTTTCACCTGGACCTAAGTGTGCATGGACGACCCTAGAACACATTAGACAACTAAATAACCTTCTCTAAGGTCCATCACCATATTTCTTCCTCACTGCCATAGTTCTACTGACGTTGTTGTTGATCACCTAAAAAAGATGTGGTGACTGACTTGTGAGATCCAATCCCAATGGGAGATATAACTCTCTCCAATAGATATTGATTACAACAAATAATTTACCAACAAGTAGACTGTGCAGTTGGAGAATTTAATGGACAATTGAGTAGATTAAACAGTTCAAGCATACTGAACAAGTTAAGCAAATAAACTTCACAACAAGTATAATTATCAATGTATATGCAGACTATCATCTTGGATTTTATAAGATTGCATCAAATAACAAATGTTATCACTAGTCTGACTATCATCTTATGCTTTACTAACAACATAAGCAATCTAGTAGCATAAGTATCTATACCATCACGAATATGTCTAGCAGCATAAGTATAGTTAACATTGTTAGCATGTCTATCAAGTCGAACATATCTACATCATAAGTAGAACTTACATCAAATCCCTATTATCCACATAAGCATGATTAGAAATTTAAGAATATATAATAATAGAGACATGGTTAGAAATATAAGCATAACTAACAACATGTGATAACTATCACCATTAGCATTATCAACAGTAGAAGTATTTCTATTATCGTAGCATGACTATTGTATGCACACGTCTACATCATGAGCATTTCTACACCAGAAGCATATCTATTATCTCTTAATGCACTAATCATCATCTTTATGTAAAGAGAGAAAACAAGGATTATCATCCAATATGAAGCATCATGTATAATCCTACACAGATATGCTACATGGTTGTATTACATCTTTTATTACTACTCTGAGGATTTGAGTCGGAACATCCAAATCCAACTGACCACTTCTAAGTCAAAATCAGTGCCATAAAAGATCTAGGAAGAGTCAGACTCCAAAAGCTTCTCCCCACTTGGTCAGTATGAGTCTGCATTGTAGTGGCATATCATTCAAACTGCAAAGAGTGATATATATTCCTATAACTAGCCCACCTTGGTGCATTTCACGATGTTAGCAATTAGGGTATTCAAACCCAATCAGTGAGGTACAATCTTAGTCGTCCTCCAATCACATCATATTATAATCACTAAGATCTAACCACAGTCGTTCTTGAAAAAGTGAGCTAGGTATAACCACAACTATCAACCTGAAACACTTGGTGTCAGGATCACAAGCACCCCGCATACTCAACAATATGCACTCCGGGTTTCCCTTAGGAATATTCGTTTCACCATCCAGCAAGTTCTGGCACTAAAGATGGTTCTATGGCATAGGGCATTACATGATTAGGGCTTCACTTGATTAGTTATTTTGAACTGGGTGAATTAAGGCTGCATCAACCAAGTGGACATACAAACCCTAATTCATTCTAGCAAACATTGCTATATAACAACTTCAGAAGATATAAAACATATGAGATATAATTTCTCATCTCAACATCATAGGGAACTATTCACCTGCCAATTAAGAGACTATACTTGTCATCGCATCATCATCACATGGTACTATTCATTGCCATTCATGAGACTACACTTGTCATCACACTATCATAGGATATAAATCCTTATCACAATAGCACATGGTGTCAACCCTTGTCAACATAAGAGGATTACGCCTCATTCAGGGATGAACCATGCCCAAAGGTCATTAAGACCACCATATATCTCCCTGAAAGTTCATCATTATCATTATATTCCTTAAAACAAGACTCAACAAACATCACCACACATGTGATTCACAAGCTCAACATAATTTGCATTAAAGGACTAAAAGTTGACCACATGCCATTATTGCAGGATTATCATAGAAATTAAAGGAATTCCTTTATTATATCAATATATAAGGAAGCTAGGAATGATTGGACATCATTGCACTTATAATGTACAAGTTTATCATAAGAAAACATATATCATGAAGCTTTAATGACCACCAGTTAACAAATAAGAGTTTCAATCAATTACTAGGAAGGACATTCCATAATTATATTAATCATTCATGAAAGGGTATACCATTTAACCATCATTCTCTACTTATATCGGGGTTAAGATTAGCAATGTAGGTTACATTGAAGTTATAGTTCAACATACATTCACAAACCCTCACCTATAACATCCCCATATAATTTTATATGCATAAGACTACATGATCATTATATTCCATACCATTCTCAATGATGGATCCATGCATAACTCATGATATTACTATTAGATTTTAGTATAATAGTGTTACACAATGATAAGAGAGTACTCCATTATTCTATTATTCTACTAAGGAAGATTGATCATAATCAATCGCCATCACTTGGTTACATTATGATTAAATGTAACAAAATATATCCCATTAGGGTTATAAATCAACACAATATGGTCATTATCCATTCTATTCATATGAGGGAAAAGGTAAGACTACCTTATTAAAGGCAAACCTCCATCTATTCCAACATCATGAAACCATACCAACATACCACAAGCACCAACATAGAATCATTCGATTGTTGAGAATATAAAACCATTGGTTGCTTACATAAGTAAACACCTAAAACAAACCTCATATAAAGTCATTGAGTTGTGACTGTAAAGAGTCATCATCTAACTCTAGACCTCCCTTGATTAATTACATAAAGGGTACCATTAATTCTAGGGATAAAACCCATCATCGAATGTGAGGGTAACATCCACCACTAGTTGCATGTTTAAAGCAAACCATCAATGGTCAAAAAATGACACCTTAAATTGATCGCATGGGGAAAACCATCAAATTGAGATTGTTAAAGCTCATATATAATACTATGATATTCATTATAATCCATTGTATGTTGAATCATCCATTAACAACCACTGGATTAGGTTTAACATTTCAAAACTATCAGTTGATATGTAGGTTTAACTCTTGGATCATATAACCAAGGAAACCATTGGTTCAAGGCTTAATTGAAGCAAATCATAATACCTAGTTACACCATCCTGTGGTAACCTGAACCGCCATTAGTTGTGACACATTATTCAACCATCACTTGATCAGGCCAATACTGCTATTAATGAACACCATCAGATGTTCAACTAAAATTGCAATTGGATCATATCATCTTTAGGGAACTAAACCATCAATCATTGAGCTTACAAAAGAGTCTAGAACTGAACTAAGGTGTGACCAATGGTTGAAATTATCATTTGTCATCATGAGTTGTCACCATTAGTTTCCATAAAGCCAACTCCATCAGTTATAATGTAAGATCATGCATCAGTTCATGTATAAGATTGAAAATAAGCCTAAAACACCAAGTATATGCCATCACTTGATAGGTTCTTAGCACCATTTGTTGGCATGTAAGCAAGGAACAAGTCTTCCTATACCTCAAGAAGGTGGTGCCCATGATTTTAGGTTCATATAGAACTAGAAACTAATCAAGGAACACTACAAAATTTGAAATCCCAAGCAAGAATAGCTTTTATATGCATAGATCTTCATTTTAAAGCAATAACATGAGTAATCAAGCTTGTAGTAAGAAATCAAAGTGAATAGGGTTATAAGAATAGCCTCTAGAGAGAAGATCAAAGTCCAAGAAACAAGAAAACTTGAACAAAGAAGGTGAAGAACCTTAGCTTTATGTCTGGATTCAGCCAAGTATCACCTTTGTCCACAAGAGGAGCAAACCCTAGATAGAAGAAGCAAGAAAGATAAGTTCCTTGAGCTTTAGAGAAAACATTACCATGGAACATCAAGTTTTCCATCTAGGAAAAAGGTAGGAGGAAGAGGAATAGAAAATGAAACAAAGTAGAGAAGGAGATACTTACTAGTTTAGGTCAAGATCACCAAAAGGAAGCTTTGCAAACCCTAGATAAGGATAGATTTGAATCCTAAATGCTCCAAAAAGAAGGTTGGCTATCTTATTCAACCTTGAACACTCTATTCTACCCCAATATGGTGAAAGACGAAGTTCTCAAATGGAGGAAAAGATTAGAGTCTAAAGTTTTTGCTTTTTAATCTAAAGGATAAGTATATAAGGATTATAGATAAAGAAAGAGAAAAGCTTGTGGTGTCCTAATAACTCTCCATGTGTCCATGGCCTTAAACTATTATGGATATACAAGAAGCCACACAAGTAGCTTCGACACCATTCATGGAGACCTTCTTAGCCACCATTTGTTGGATTTCCATGTCAATCAAATAAACCATTGGTTGGTAGCTCTTAAAGGTGGCTCATCGATGAAGGGGTAAACCCTAAAATACCCTTGAAGAAAACACAAACAAACCAAGGTTCCAAAAGCTCAAGCATGATAAGGAAATATATAAGGATTATAATGCATGTGACAAATTGTAAGTAAAACCTTTATTTGGGTAATTTGCATAAAAGTCTAAAATGTGTATAAATTGCATAACTTGCACAAATAGTGTCCAAATTAGACCAAAATCGAAAATTAAGCTTGTCACATGATACCAAAATAGATCACAAGGTTAGACCAATTTTGAAGCGCTGAATTATGGAAATTAAAAATGTTCAACACTTTGAGCAAGGTTAGGGGTCTCAAAGATATGTACTATAAATATGTGGTGAATGGGTATGTATATGTATTTATATAAAATCTGTCAAATATAATATTAAGTCTTAGATGCTTTCCATAAGTGACACACATTAAATTTTAATCAAAAAGTGTGGGAACGCCAAGCATGGTTGTTGTCTATCTCATGGAATTATGATGGTAGTTGTGTGGGCCTGCCAAGTAGGGTGCATTTCTATCCTGTTGGCGTTTAGCCTAGGTTTAATTAGGTAATCTTAATGAGATTAATGATCTTGAATAATGCATATGACTATGGCAAGGAGTTGTTCATACCATCTATCCAAGAATTGCATAAGATGCAATTGGTAAGTATTACTATCATAGTAATTGATTATGGACGTTTCCATTAGAAGGGTAATAACTCAACCATTTTAGTTCTTTGCTCACTAGAAGGTTGTGGGCTACAATCTTCCAAATTTATACATGAGGGTTATTAATTTGAACCAAATATGGGAGTGATAATGAATTAAAGGCCTAATTAATATAGTCAATACAACCAAATCAAATCAAATTGTTTTGATAGAAGTGCAAATTTTTCTTGTGGATAAAATGGAAAGCACTCAATCATTGTGATTAGTCCTTAAGAAGGACATCTGAACGAGATATATATCCATAAATGGTTTAGGACTTTGAGAAGAATTCTTTGTGTCCCTAAAACACCATTTCCAATGAAACTCACTCCATATTCACCTAAGACTGAAATGGATGCTTACTTGAAGCATGCTAATGATGTTGTAGACATCAAGAACCTTATGATGGGCTATAAGAACTATGAGTTGCATAAACAATGTGATAAACAAAAAAGGCATAATGTCTCTAAGGTTATATTTGAGTGTAAAAATGACAAAGGGAGATCCAGTAGAGCACCATGTGTTCAATATGATTGGGCATAGTGAACATCTAGAAAGATTGCAATTTTCCTTTAGGTCAAGAGTTGGCAAAATATATGATTTTGCAAATGTTGCCTAAAACATATAGCAAGTTTATCAAGTGTTATTACTTTAGTAACATGGATAAATCTCTATCTGAATTGCTTGATATCTTCATAAATGTCAAAGAACAAATGAAGAAGGGCAATCCCATGACGGTGATAAGCAAAATAGAGTTCAAGGGCATAGGTAAGGCCAAGAAATGTTTTGAGGCTAAGATGAAGTCCAAGTCTTCTACACTCACAATAAGGAGAGGGATAAGGAAACAAGGAAGATTAAGCAAGGGATATAGATATCTACTTTGGTATATACACAATTGAGGTTAACTTCACTACTACTTCATCCTCAGTACTTGATACTAGATGTGGATCTGACATTTGCTCAAGCGTGAAGGATCTAAAAATATGTATACCTTAGAAGAAAGGTGATATTACTACGCACTACTAATGGAGAAGAGTTGTTTCCAGTGTAGTTGGAACCTATGAGTTACCTCTACCAAGTGGGCTTGTAGTAGAGTTAGAGGACTGCTATTACGTATCTGCCATTAATAGGAACACCCTATCTATATCTTATTTGGACAAGAACCAATTGAAATTTTATATAAATAATGGAATATGTTCTATTAGTAAAGATGGGATGTTTATGGCAGTGGCCTAACATCTTATGGTATATACTTGGTAGATCTGGAGGCAGATATGTATAACATAAATACCAAAAGACAAACACTCGATAAGTCAAACAAACATACCTTTGGCACTTTCATCTAGAATACATAAATGAGAATCACATATATAGACTCCATAAAGATGGTTATCTAGACTCTTTTGCTTTTGAATAAATAGAGACATGTTGTAATGTTGTGGGAGGGTACTAAGGAATTATAGGAAAATCTGATAAGAGGATACATACCGAAAGAGAAGGACAAGAAGTTAATCACTGAGTAGTGGAACTATCTTGATTTGAAGGTGTGGGAAGAATTTTTTGCTTCAACAAATCCATTGAATTCAAGGCATTAAGCCTCCTCATTTAGAATAAATTCTTATGAATTCATTGTATTATACATTTAAAGGCGTGCGTAGATTGTACACGACCATAAGATGCATCAAGGTGGCTATGAAAGGCTTCACCAACAAAAACTCGAGGTGTCTTCTTCTCAACAGTCTACTCCTGGGAGTACTGAGTCCTCCACTACTACTGTATCTCTACCTCACCACAATCTATGGATAGCTGTGAAGCAAACCAAATCTAGAGAAATAACAAATCCCACAACCAATGAGGTGGCTACAAAAATAGTAAAATTCAACACTTAAAGAAATTACTATTGATGATTGTTATATTTTACCTTGATCTTGGTTGTCATGTTTTACTTACCAATTACTATTGATGATAATTAGTGGGAGATCTATGAGAAAACAAGGCACATTCAAACCTGAGGGCACAAGGTATGAATCGATAGTAGCTCTGTGTAATTGCAAAGCATCCTAGGTGTGTTAGGGTTGTTGGGACTGGTGTCAGTATAAGAGCCTTCTTTGGGACATTAGAGCATAAGCACAAATCTTTCCAGAAAGGAATATTCTCATAAGAGAAGGTACAATAGTTGATTGCAAAGGGAATAGAGGAAGTAATGAGAAAATATCATGCTTTTCATTCAACTTCTCAGTCACTCATGGTGCCTCACTCTACATACGAGGTGGAGCCCCTACAATAGAGGTTGTTTGGAAGTAATCTTGATTACCCGCCAGCTAGCTCGTCCAGTGTAAGTTTTTTTGTGATATAGTAGACTTTTAGAATGATTTGTATAATATATTTATGTTTAGGTTTATACATAAGACTATATACAAATTTGTAGGGTTTCAGGCCATGTCATCCTATATTAGAAGGATATGTCATTGCACTAGACTTGGCTTACTCACCCCTTGTAGGTGACATGATTCATTGTGCCCCAATGCCTACCAATGCAGTTTGCATGATGCCAAGGCTTGTCTACAACCCCACAACCAGCACGTGTGTAATAAAAAGATTTGAAATCATGAAAAGTCATAAAATAATGTTTTAAATTGACTGAAATACTTTATTTCATAAAAAAAGGCTTCTCTTCAACACTTGGAAGCAAACTGCACTGTCATATGGCCACCTTGACCCTGAGACAATAAGTGATGCAGAAGGAGGCATGTTTGTGTGGTCCAAAGTGAGAGTTGTCTATATGATGTATGTTAAACTTACATCGTGTTTGAATCTATAGGTAATTAACAATTGATATGATCATATACATGTATATATGTGACACAACACCTAAGAAACCCTCTATACCTTGTCCTTCACTTTCTCTAAAAGATAGTTGATTACATGGTTCTCTTGCAAAAGACATATTTGAGTCGCTAGGTCCTAATTTC
The DNA here is from genome assembly GCA_963693085.1 of Alisma plantago-aquatica. Classification (NCBI taxonomy): domain Eukaryota; kingdom Viridiplantae; phylum Streptophyta; class Magnoliopsida; order Alismatales; family Alismataceae; genus Alisma; species Alisma plantago-aquatica. The sequence goes on from OY856411.1 coordinate 976,712,092, forward strand.
ATGGGGTTAACAATATGGATAGGTGACTTGTAAGAAGGGTTGTCCATAATAGTACATATTAAGGAGGATGTTGTAGGTCAACCTCATGATATTAGTATATTTATGCATGATGTTGTGGATATGTTTACATATTCTTAGTTGAATACATCTGTGATAGAACTTCGGTTATGGTGATATGTTATGTCTAAATAACTCTATTACAACCCCACCTTCCAGTAACCCCCAATTAAGGGAGACCGAGAGGTCGAAGCCGCATCCATAATTTCCGGATCAAAGGTTCAACATTTAACCAAGAACAATTATTAAATTTTAACAGACTATACTGGAAAGTTGTAAGAAAATAAACTTTTTCATACCTTTTGAAAATTTGGATCTCTAAAATTCTATCCACATATGAATTTTCACTCTACTAATCCTCCTTGTATTTCAATTCATGTATTTCTCAATATGACGATTGACTGTTTGTCCTTTTGGCTTTGTACCTAAAATGCCAACAAACAAAATGTCGGTCAGCCAAAGCTAGTATGTGGGGGAAATAATAATCATGCAATTATTCATAACAATGTATTGCAGCCAATTACCATTTAACAAAAAAAATTTACGTTTTAAATATAACTGTGCGATCCATGCATTCCCTATCCTCTACACTGGCCCTACAGTAGACCTAGATGCTACTTTCCTTATAGTAGATCCCCATTAAACACATCATGGTCCCACCTATAGGTGAACCAGTTTCTAGGTTTGAGTCACATGGCACTGCCCGTAAGGAACCCACTCCTTAACTCATGGCGTGCTAAAGGGTCTCATGGCACTACACTTGGTAGCCCAATTTCTAACCCACGATAACCTAGACCTTACTCTAGGTTACCCCTTTTTAGCCTTTACAAGCCACATAGGTGGATTCAGATCTAATCCAGTTATATATGCATATTCATGGTGATAATCATAGTCACTTTATAGTTGCATGAAATAAAAGGCATCCAACAATTATTTTCAAGAAACCGATAAACACGATCGGAAATCGCCATGAAACTAAAGTGATTATTCATAAGCGTAACCACATACCTGTTCAGTAGATTCTTCAAGCTAATATCAAAGCAAGTAGTTCAACCACACAATCAAGAATCTTGAAAAACACATGTACTCTATTTACTACACACTTTATCAAGATTCTTTCTATTCAACTTGAAATTGCTTCCTAAGGTTTCCGTATCCATTTTAGGGTTTCCTTTGCAATTAGGGTTTCACTTCATCTTTTATTATTCTAAACCCTAATTTCATACCATTACTCATAAACCCTAATTATCTCATCTATTCTTCAATATTAAGGTTATCTTAACAACATATAACCCTATTTTTGGATTAAAGGCACCATTACCCATTAATTAAGTTCATTAAGCCTCTTTTACATTAAAGCTACTATTTTTATCCTTTTAATCCATGACAAGATCATTATAAGCATTTATCATCAATTCAAAGTTCATTATGGTCTAAAAACATATGAACTCAATTTGCCATAATTCTACCTTTTATTCATGGTATTTATCCAGAATTAAGGACTGTTGTATTCAAATATCTTAGAACCATCATTTAACCACGTATTTTCACATTTTTCAAATTATATATGATCTTATCCTCTTTTACCCTAAATTAGGGTTTCTGAATGTTTAATCATTCTCATATGGGGTAAAAACCCTAAATCATGCAATTTCACATCTAGATCAGCTTTGAATCTAACATTATCATTCAACAAGTTATTAATACTTAAATTAACCCATTAAGCATACTAGATTCAACCTTTAATCACAAGTAGGGTTTTTAACCTAACTTTAATGCACTTTTTATCAACTTATTGTACTTTTGCAATTAAGAACGTAATCAATATTTAATATCATTTTTATTAGATTCCTCTCATTCTTCTGATCAAAATACATATATGATTCACATTTATCTGAGCTACGGTTTATTATATATGAATTTTGCAAAGTTCACTTACTCTTGCAAATCAGAGGGCACCACGTGGATGTTTCCATGCAACATTGTAGGCCACTTTTGGGAAACATAATCAAGTTACTAAACTACCTTCGGTGCGGCTCTTTGTTTCTTTGTACTTTGGTGGGCGAAACAGTCCAATGATCGATCTCTCATCTTCAACCTCGCGACAGAGGTTGTTGCCGCCGCGCGCAGGGTAAGTGTGCCTCTCCTTCCCAACTCTGGACCTGAAGGCCTCGACAACACCTTCCTCTACCTCCGTTAGACCTCCCCACTCCTCTAGGAATCCTCAGCTCACGACCATGGCAACCAGTTTGGCTTGAGCAGGCCTGCAAAGTGCGGCCGTCCAAGCAGTCATGTTGCTACTGTACCGCATAGTACATGGCATGGTGATGCTACCTTGACCTCGTTCTGACTTCATGGCATCTCCAACTCCCATCGCAACCTCCCCTGGGCTCCCCACTATCCCAGGGTTACGTTACTCCATCCTGCTAGGGTTTTGAATAGAAATGATGAAGAAGGAGGTGGGGGAGAGAGAGAGGGTGACGTGGGATATCTCTAGACTCGATCCTAGGCTCTACCCCATTTATAGGGGAGGGTAAAAAAGCCCTAGGTCGGCTATCCATGAATCCAAGAGCCCCTTTCCAAGTAGGAAATCAATTCCTCCAAAGAGAAGTAATATTCTCTCTCTTCTTTATCCTTTGGATATTCTCTATTATTTGGATATATAGGAATTCGAAAATCCTTGCCATTACTCTCTTTATGTTTGCTTTTTAACCCATGGGCATGAATTTCTATTTTCTTTTAGTAGAAAATATTTCCTTTTTAACAATACCACATAATTCATTAATTATGCATTGCATTATCATCTTATTTTGCAATTTTGGTATTTTCTCTTTCTTTCCTCTTTGTTGGGACTCCTTGGATCCCAAGAAACTCTATTATTTCGAAATCCTTTTTATTGGATACTCATTATCCTTCTAGATGCATCTAAATGCATTATTGCACATTATCTTGTTTATTGCTCATTAAAATATCTCTTTTTGAGGATTTCACTTTATTTCTCTTTTATTTTCCTCATTGGTATTCCTTTTAATGTTAGTAATCCTTGGGATACGAATTTCTACCAAGGATAACTCAATTATACCTCTTTCCACTTATTTTCCACATTTTATCATTATTTTCAATTTCTTTCTTAATAAAGAAATATTTAATTGATCTTTTCTTTTCTTATTGCATTCTCTATGCAACTTTGGACTCCTTGGGACCCAAGGAACCCAAGAGGCACAAATCCACCTTTGGATTATATTCTTTTGCCTTCTAGAGGTTTCTACATCTCTCTTTTCTCAAAACTCAATTATTCATTTATTGATTGAATTTTCTTATTATTGGGCCCAATAGCCAATAAAGCCCAAAACACAATCATCAAGGCTATTGTAATCAAAATCCATTTATTCAAAACAAATCATATCATTATTTGTTCCAATATCTTTAATATGAGAAATTTCCAATATCTTTAATATGAGAAATTACATTTCTCAGTAAATGAACCCAAAAATTGGGGTTGTAACATCCTTCCCCACTTATTAGAATTTTGTCCTCAAAATTCAATCAAGCAAACAAACAATTCAAGATAAGACTACTCCATGTCCATCATTGGCCCCTATGTGGCTTGACCTTACCCATGGGGCTTCCAAAGAACCTTTATCATCACATTTTTTTTCTGAGTTCTTTCATCCTGGCGTCTATAAACTGCACAGGGGACTCAGGCCATTTCAGCCTCGCTTGGGGTTCACTAGGTTCATTACTTAACGCGTGGTCGGGGTACCTCGCATAGTGCTCTAAATTGGACACCTAGAACTCATCACACATTTCTTTATCCTGAGGGGTAATGTTAACCTTCTCCACCAATCCATCTCAATGGACCCAAGTATCGAGGACTCAACTTTCTTAGCTATAGCTCAAAGGGGTCGAATTTTCATGTCACATATTCCCCCACAGTGAATTGCATCTCAGTCTACTTTGTATCTGCTCACGACTCTCTTCGTCTCTAGGCTCCTTTCAGCCATTGCACGATCAAAGCGAATTCATCTACACACACTGTGGTCCTTTTCTAACCATCATGTGGTCCTTTCACCAACATCATCTTACTGAAGTGGTGACCGACACAACCTCCCTTACAGAGCTTCTTTAAATCCCGATACTGACTACAGTGGTTATCATCACAACTTACAGAAGACAAGAACTATCTCCATGTATCACCCTGAATGAGTACACATGCTCTCATCAGACCTCTTAGTCTGGATCATACAAACCCTTAGTTAGAGGTGATGAACTATACTAACATTGAGTCCTTCATGTACCTACTTCCTCCTTATGGAATTGAACCTTTAGGTCAAACTTGAGGACCTTTGAACTCACATCATGGTGTTGTTGAACCAACTCTCTCATGGGTAGTTCAACCAAATTTGTTCCTTGAAAAAACTCTTTCTTTCTCATGTCATCTAGGTAAGGCGATCTACCATAATCCATATTGCATCTCGACCTTCCTTGGTCCAGGGGAGACTTACAACATCCATAGTCATGAACTCCCTTTCCCCTTCGGGGACTCTTTATCCTTTATATCAATGCACTGGGTTACTGGTGTTCGTCCTTCACCTTTGGCTTGCATGGCCATATACGACATGCAACTTTATCTTAGGCATCTAAAGTACAACTGTCCCTTATTATCATGGTATTACCACGGTGTATGGTGATCTTCAATCATGATTTCATGTATGTCATGATTCCTCAAGATCGATTCCTCAATAACCTTAAACCACTCTAATCGGGGTTTCATTACCTTCCTTTCCAAAGAAGTGCATTTGGGGTTCTACAACCATCCTTTCATTGCAACAAGGCTGGGCTGGCTAACCAAACAACCATTAACTTGTTCAACATATCTCATTACATCTGAGTGTTAACTGAACATATCTTCTTTTTCAAACTTAGGGTTAGCCTAACAACCTCTCCTAGCCTCTAGCCACACTAGGCAGCTATATCTCAACCAGAGCATCCATTACCACTTCACATCCTTAGGTATTAGGTAATGTTGATGACATACACCTCCATGTATTTCACTTATCATCTCACCTCAAACTCTATGTCTATCTTCATCAAGAAACTCTGAGCTTATCCTCATGGTTTTTTGAACTCAACCTTATATCACTTGCAACTTCCACATAGCTCATGCTAAAAAAACATCATTATAAGATGACTACCTTATTTCTCTTTAGTGTTGGTAAACCATCCAAGTATCGTTCACTCCGCTAGGATATGTTATCATCTCTGTCCTCATACCTCGTAGCAACATTCCAACTCGCGTCATCTTTTATCCTTATTATATGGCATGCGTATTGTCCTATCTCTCACTCCCATAACAAGAGGAAATAAGCATTTGGCGGCCGTCCAAATATAGAGTTCTTCCTGTTCCATGAGTAGAGATTGTACATCCCACATTGCCAGTACACCTTCAAATCTAAGTTGAAATGTGCAACTTATGTCTCTACATCACAATCACCTTGATATTTAAGTTACTTCTATGAAAAACTAGTCTCGAACCTATACACATCCCTTGGTCATCTTCTCTAGGTCCATGGGAGTTCCAACACTTTTGGGGTCATCCCTCTTCCCTTATGCATCCAGAGAGTGCTCTATTCATGTGCCCTTTGGGTCCCATGAGTTCATGAAGGTGATCAATCTCCTAACCCATGGCCCTCAGACAATGATAGTTGTTACCTCCCGACCCTATGGTCATGTGCAACTAGGGAATTAGGCAACTTCCACTTTCATCGGTCTTATCCCCACATGACCTTAGGATAGACTTAGGATTCCATTTATAGTACATGTCCAACTTAGAACCTTACCCAAGCCTTCATCATCTGTCCTTGTATACATGGGCTGACATTCATCCTTTCATAGGGGTCATGGTGACCTGCCTACCTTGGTCGGGCCCCATACCGGTTACCTCAATGGTAACACATCCTCATGCACTTAGAGATGGATATCTATGGGTCTACAGGTTCATTCTCATACCATGTACTTTTCACTTAGCTTCTCAAGATCCTATGAGACCTCTTTAGATTAACTTAAACCAACAAAACTGGCATACGCCCTACCGAAGTGTCCCTCTCCCAGGATGGGAGGAAACTACAACTCTTGACAACAAGTTCACAAACATCCTTAGGGTTTATATCCACATGAGCATGTTTAATCCAACAACTACTAAGGCATAAGCAGACCACTAACTAGCCATGCTAGGACATACTTGTTCTTCATCCCTCAGCATTGGTTCAAGATCATACCTTCCTTTGTCATCAACGTAGCTGTGAGGGGTTCATCAAACATACCTTAAACTTAAAGGGTTTTCCTTTCCTCTCAACATAAGAAATACCATGATCGCATCTATAGAAACACAACTCTCATCATGAGCATTAGGTACACCACTTCCCCACTTAGGCCTAGGAACCCTAGATTCACTTTTAGATGACCAACTGCATGCTCAATCTCTTAACCACGAATCAGGCATGTATAGGGTATGAAACACACTTCCTGTCATCCTTCTACTCAAGCAACACTTCAGAGTCGAGTCCTCCTCAAGGACAACCAACAAGGTACACGACCTCACAACTTGATACTTAAACCTCCTCAGGGTCTAAGGCACACTTTGTCTCATCTCGGAAGGTAAGCTTTTATACTGTAGGTGCATAGGTTCTAGAAGCCACATCCTCTCTTTAGGGTTTGGTTCCTCTAAAGGAAACCAAGATATCATCAGTCTATAGGGATCATACATGAGGCAACTACAAACGTCCACTTAGGTTGCATCATCCTTGACTTCCCACAGTTCCTCATATCTCGGGGTTTTAGGTTTCCAACCTTCTTGCTTGGTTTCCTGCTCTCTCTCTAGGGCTAACCCTACAACCAACCTCACCATTAGAGGTCCTCTCTTCAAGAAGGATCAACATAAAAAGCATGCCCCTACCTGGATGAAGCCTATGTTCAACTTATGTTTGCTCAAGGTTATCCATAGCTCTTTATGCTTATCTCATAAGTTATTCTGGCCAGGGTTTCAACCTACTGTCATACCACTGACGTACTATGGGTGTCTACTATGCCATGCTCATATAAGCTCATGGGGTTTCCATGGGTTCTTCTCTAACCTCATCAATGAAGGAGCTATCCTTCACTCTGACATGCATGACCCTTCCTAGGGTTGGGTCACCAGAGGTACTAGGTCATCCAAGGCATGTCCATCCAAACACCTGGTCTAACTCATCATGCCATCTCTGTCTCTAACCTTCACTTAGGGTTAGGGTTAACATCATCCTCAGAGGATGTGTCAGGTCTCTACTTAAAATGGAGATCTCTATCTCCAAGACTAACTCTCTTTATTTATCATCCTGACAAGAAGGTCTGGCCTCATGTCTCTTCTGAGGGCATGACAACTTATGTCATACGACCTAAGCATGTATCTATTCTTTAGTTTGCTATTAATCTATTAAGCTTATGTCCATGACATCTTATTTACATACTTTTTCATTAATTTGGTGGAGGATTCCTTAGACCTTATTAACCTTACCCATACCTCAAGAGGGTGAGGAGAAGAGAGAAAACCCTAATCCTTAAGGTCCTTAACAGAATTTGTGATGAGAAGGGATGAATAAGATGAGAAAGTCCTAAAGGTATCTTATTTCGATTCATACCCTAAGACTTTGGCCAGGCAGTCACACAGATATGGGAGTCCTCGTATTTTGACTAGCGGTACAGATGAAAATATTGCCAGCCCTCGGTCGTGATCCTTTTCTAGACACCTCTGTCTTCCAGATAATCCTCTAATAACTCCCTTGGGTTCTATGGAGTTTGTAAAATTTAATAATTATTAATGGTTAAGTGAGGAACCTAGGCTCTGATACCAATTGTTACGACCCCACCTTCCGGTAACCCCCAATTAAAGGAGACTGAGAGGTCAAAGCCACACCCATAATTTCCAGATCAAAGGTTTTACATTTAACCAAGAACAATTATTAAATTTTAACAGACTATACTAGAAAGCTGTAAGAAAATAAACTTTTGCATACCTTTTGAAAATTTGGATCTCTAAACTTCTATCCACATATGAATTTATACTCTACTAATCCTCCTTGTATTTCAATTCATGTATTTCTCAATATGACGATTTACTGTTTGTCCTTTTGGCTTTGTACCTAAAACGCCGACAAACAAAATGTCGGTCAGCCGAAGCTGGTATGTGGGGGAAACAATAATCATGCAATTATTCGTAACAATGTATTGCAACCAATTACCATTTAACAAACAATTTTAAATTTTTGTTTAAAAAAACAATTTTACATTTTAAACATAACTGTGCGATCCATGCATTCCCTATCCTCTACGTTGGCCCTGTAGTAGACCTGGATGCTACTTTCCTTACAATAGATCCCCATTAAACCCCTCATGGTCCCACCTATAGGTGAACCCGTTTCTAGGGTTGAGTCACTTGGTACTACCCATAAGTAGCCCACTCCTTAACTCATGGCATGTTAAAGGGTCTCATGGCACTACACTTGGTAGCCCAATTTCTATCCCACGATAACCTAGACCTTAGTCTGGGTTACCCCTTTTTAGCCTTTACAAGCCACAGAGGTGGATTCAGATCTAAGCCAGTTATATATGTATATTCATGGTGATAATCATAGTCACTTTATAGTTGAATGAAATAAAAGGCATCCAACAATTATTTTCAAGCAACCGATAAACATGTTCGGAAATCACCGTGAAACTAAAGTGATTATTCATAAGCATAACCACATACATGTTCAGTAGATTCTTCAAGCTAATATCAATTCCAATTAAGAAAGCCATCCAAGCAAGTATTTCAACCACACAATCAAGAATCCTAAAAAATACATGCACTATATTTCTACACACTTTATCAAGATTCTTTCTATTCAACTTGAAATTTCTTCCTAAGGTTTTCGTATCCATTTTAGGGTTTCCTTTGCAATTAGGGTTTCACTTCATCATTTATTATTCTAAACCCTAATTTTATACCATTACTCATAAACCCTAATTATCTCATCTATTCTTCAATATTAAGGTTATCTTAACAACATATAACCCTATTTTTGGATTAAAGGAACCATTACCCATTAATTAAGTTCATTAAGCCTCTTTTACATTAAAGCGACTATTTTTATCCTTTTAATCCATGACAAGATTATTATACACATTTATCATCAATTCAAAGTTCATTATGGTCTAATCACATATGAACTCGATTTGCCATAATTCTACCTTTTATTCATGAGAAAACCCTAATTACTACATTTAGGGTATTTATCTAGAATTAAGGACTTTTGTATTCAAATATCTTAGAACCATCATTTAACAACATATTTTCACATTTTTCAAATTATATATGATCTTATCCTCTTTTACCCTAAATTACAGTTTCTAAATGTTTAATCATTCTCATATGGGGTAAAAACCCTAAATCGTGCAATTTCACATCTAGATCAACTTTGAATCTAACATTATCATTCAACAGGTTATTAATTATTAAATTAACCCATTAAGCATACTAGATTCAACCTTTAATCACAAGTAGGGTTTTTAACCTAACTTTAATGCACTTTTCATCAACTTAATGTAGTTTTGCAATTAGGAATGGAATCAGTCTTTAGTATCATTTTTATTAGATTCCTCTCGTTCTCCTGATCAAAATACATATTTTATTCACATTTATCCGAGCTACGATTTATTTGATATGAATTTTGCAAAGTTCACAAATGTTGGCCAATCGGAGGGTGCCACATGGTTGTTTCCATGCAACATTGTAGGCCGCTTTTGGGAAACATAATCAAGTTTTTAAACTACCGTCAGTGCGACTCTGCGTTTCTTTGTACTTCGGAGGGAGAAACAGTCCAATGACTGATACCTCATATTCAACATGACGACAGAGGCTGCTGCCGCCGCGCGCAGGGCTAAGTGCACATCTCCTTCCCAACTCTGGACCTGAAGGCCTCGACAACACCTTCCTTTACCTCTGTTGGACCTCCCCGCTCCTCTAGGCATCCTCAGCTCGTGGCCACGGAGACAGTTTGGCTTGAGCGGGCCTGCAAAGTGTGGCCGTCTGAGCAGCCGTGCTGCTGCTGTGCCGTGTAGTACAGGGCATGGTGATGCTAGCTTGACCTCGTTTTGACTTTATGGCATCTCCAGCTCCCATCGCAACCTCCCTTGGGCTCCCTGCTACCCCATGGTTACTTTTCTCCCTTTTTCAGGGGTTTTGGACGGAAATGATGAAGAAGGAGGTGGGGGAGAGAGAGAGGGTGACGTGGGATCTCTTTGGACTCAATCCTGGGCTCTACCCCTGTTACAACCCCAATGTTTTGGGTTCTTTTGATCAAAAATGTAATTTCTCATATTAAAGATATTTGAACAAATAATGATATAATTTGTTTTGAATAAATGGATTTCATGCCTCTTGGGTTCCTTGGGACCCAAGGAGTCTATAAGTGCAAAGATAAAGCAATAAGAAAAGAAGAGATCCATTAGATATTTCTTTATTAAAAAAAGGAAATTGAAAACAAGGATAAAAATGTGGAAAATATAGAATATAGGAAAAGAGGAAAGAGAAAATACATGCATAAAATATGCCTTGTAAGCCTTTGACTTGCATATGAAGAAAAAGGGGTTTCTCTCTCTCTTCTTGGACTCAAACGTTGTACAATGGTAGACTTTCTAAATTGAGAAGAAAGGATGACCCATAAAGCAACGAGAATTTCTTTAATAAGATAGTAAAAGAGTGAACTTTGTAAATCCCACAAATAGATAAAGAATGGGAAAGTGGATATATTATAATATAGATGGAAAGGAGTTAATAATATCCTTCTACAACCATGTGTGCCTTAGAAATAAGTTTCCTTCTTCACCATAAGAGGGAGAAGGAGATGTATTATAAGGAAAGGATCTTATGGCAAGTTTATAGATATACATGTATACCTAATCGAAGGGCAAAGGAAATTGTGGTAAGAGTTTTGGGAAAGGGACGTGGACGGTAGCCCTCCTATACCCATATATCCCATAGTTTCAATCGTGAGTAAAAGAAGGAAAGACAGGATGTATCCCCTTCCAGATAATGGGCATCGCACTCCACCTCTTCCTTCCCTACCCCTAACTGCCTCTAGGGTCCCATGGAATATATATATATATATATATATATATATATATATATATATATATATATATATATATATATATATATATAGGATCCCAGGATCGCTCATTGGAGGAGATGGCATTCAACCTCCATAGACCGCGGAGAGACTCCACCAACACCGTAGATACGACCTGCACCAGCATGGGAATCGAGAGGATCTCTGGAAGAATGATGCATGTTCTTCCCTGATTACGTTTGCTACAGATTCATCCTGGAGTCCGGATGAGGTCCGGGGATGTCTGGAATAGGTGCACGATGGCAGGTATCCTCCTCTTGACCTGTGCGTTAGAGAAACCGCAGTAGCAGCGCTGCTTCACCCTGCCCGGCTCGGCCACTTCCCGACGCTATCTGGCTGTACCAATGGCCTACTAACTCTGGCGGGGGCAAGGGGGAGTTGCCCAGATCTTCTCCTAGCCTTCGGAGCCCATGAGGATAGGGGAACGAACGAGTTGATCGTCCATGACGTGGAGCTCACTGGAGCGGGCGGAGCGGAGGAAGGTTGTCTCGATCCACCTCCTGTCAGAAAACACCCCGCCGAGGGTCGGTCTAGGTCTGACGGGGAGCTGCAGCTACCCTCTTGCTGCCTCGGGACGTCGGCACGCCGAAGGATGGAGGACACGTGCGGCAGACATCCCTTCAACCATGCAATCACGAGGTTGGGGATGGATAGAAGCAAAAGACCCGAGCACCCCTGGGGGCTGTACGTTCACATAAGGGAAAAAAGGTAAAACGATCCTTTTATTTAACCAGCCATTGATATGTGAAAATGCACAAAAAGGTGACGTGTTTGTCTATGATTGGTCTCTTAGTATTTAACTTACAAATACCGTAGTAAATAAACCATAACTCAGAACTAGGAAAATGATATATGGTTTTTGCTCAGAAAAATGAGAGGAATCTAATAAAAATATAATTAGAAGCTAATTCCTCTTTCTATTCGAAAAATAGTGTAAATTATCATCTTTAATGAATTAAAGATTAAGAAACCCTATGTTGAAATGAATAACGTGTTTAATAGGGTTTAATGGATCATTAGGGTTGATGTTAATCTGTTACAGGTAAAAAGGTACATTATGTTCAAAATAGAAGAACTATTCACATGATTAGTCAAATTTAGAGTTTATGTGCTTAAATATGCATGAAATTTGAAAAGGACATAAAGTTATCATCTTTAATGTTTTAATTAAGGAAAAACCCTTAGATTTGATGATAGATGGATTTAATGTTGTTAAATGGATAATTCAAGATGATATTAACCTATTGTTAATAAAAGTGAAGATAGGATCTAAAAAGATGATCTTTTTATATAATTTGCTTAATTTAGGGTTTAGTGCATGATTATGCATTAATGAGCTTGAAAACCCTAATTTAGGTGAATATGTCTTTTAATTGTTTTAATTGTTCAAACCCATGAATATATCGAGATATGATGATCCTAAGTCAATTTGAGCAATTAGGGTTTATATGAGTAGAAAGAGTATTTTAGGGTTTGTTAACCTAAAAGGGATAAAGTTTGAGAAATTGATCTAAGAAACCCTAATGGATATTAATGAAACCTTAATGCGGATTAGAAACCCTAGAAAAAGAATCCAAGTCAATAAAGTAGATTCTTGATAAAGTGTGTAATAAATAGAGTACATATTCTTTTCAGGAATTATGTGATGATTGAATTACTTGCTTGGATCTGTTGATTGGCTTGATTGTATATACATGAAGTATATGTTGAATAATCTACATGACTCATCAAATCAGGTATGTGGTTACACTTATGAATAATCACTTTAGTTTCACAACGATTTCTGAATGTTTTATCAATTGTTTGAAATAATTGTTGGATGTCTATTTATTTCATGCAACTATAAAGTGACTATGATTCTCACTATAATTGTGCATATATAACTGGCTAGATCCGGGTCCATCTCTGTTGCTTTGAAAAGGCTAAAAAAAGGGTTAATCCTAGAGCAAGGTCTAGGTTACCGAGAGTTATAAACTGGGCTACCTAAGTGTAGTGCCATGAGACTCAGTAGCCTGCCATAAGTTAAGGAGTGGGCTACTTACGAGTAGTGCCATGTGACTCAACCCTAGAAATTGGTTCACTTATAGGTGGATCATGAGGGGTTTAATGGGGACAACACAGAGGATAGGGTACTCTTGGATTGCGGAGTTATATCTAAAATGTAATCTTGGTTGTTAAGTGATTAATTGAATGATTACATTGTTAACATATTTACATGATTATTGTTTCCCCCACACACCAGCTTCGGCTGACCGACGTTTTGTTTGTCGGCGTTTTAGGTACAAGCCAAAGAACAAACAGTAAATCATCATATTGTGAAATACATGAAGTAAAATACAAGGAGGATTAGTTAAAGTAGAATCCATAAGCGGATAGAAGTTTAGTGATCCAAGTTTTGCAAAAAGGTATGCAAAAGTTTATTTTCTCACATCTTTTCAATTTAGTCTGTTAAAATTTAATAATTGTTCTTGGTTAATTGTTGAACCTTTGATCCAGAAGTTATGGGTGCGGCTTCGACCTCTCGATCTTCCTTAATTGGGGGTTATCGGGAGGTGGGGTCGTAACATTTGGTATCAGAGCTTAGGTTCCTCATTTAACCATTAATAAATATTAAATTTACAAACTCCATAGAACCCAAGGGAGTTATTAGAGGATTATCCGAATGACGGAGGTGTCTAGAAAAGGATCACGATCGGGGGCTAGCAATATTTTCCTCCGCACCGCTAGTCAGAATACGAGGACTCCCGGATCCATGTGACTGCCTGGCCAAAGTCATAGGGTATGAATCGAAATAAGATACCTTTAGGACTTTCTCATCTTATTCATCCCTTCTCAACTCAAATTCTATTAAGGACCTTAAGGATTAGGGTTTTCTGTCTTTTCCTCACTCTATTGTGGTATGGGTAAGGTTGATAAGGTTTAATGAATCCTCCACCCAATTTAATAAAAAGCATGTAAATAAGATGTCATGGACTTAAGCTTAATAGAGTAATCATAAAAGAATAGATACATGCTTAGGTCGTATGACATAAGTTGTCATTGCCCTGAGGAGAGACCTGAGGCTAGACCTTCTTGTCAGGAGGATGAGTAGAGAAAGTTAGTCTTGGAGATAGAGATCTCCATTGCAGGTAGAGACCTGGCACATCTTCTGAGGATGATGCTAACCCTAACCCTAAGTGAAGGTTAGAGAGATGAGTTGGACCAGGTGTTTGAAAGGACATTCCTTTGGGATGTCATATGATCCATGGGTGACCTAGCACCTTTGGAAACCCAACCTTGGGAAGGGTCGTGCATGTTAGGGTAAAGGATAGCTCCTTAGATGATGATGTTAGTGAAGGACCTTAGAAACCCTATGGGCTTGTGCAAGTAGGGTATAGCTGGCACCTAGGGCACGTCATAGTGCTGACAGTAGGATGAAACCCTGGATAAGGAATCATGATGGAGCATAAAGGGTTATGGATGATCTTGAGAAAACATAATTTCGAACCTAGGCTTCACCCATGTAGGGCATGCTTTTGAGGTTGATCCTTCATTGAGAGAGGACCTCTAATGGTGAGGTTAGTTGTAGGATTATCTCTAGAGGGAGAGCAGGAAACCCAGCAAGGAGGTTGGGATCCTAGGCTCCGAGATACGAGGAAAAGTTGAGAGTTGAGGATGATGCGACTTAAGTGAATGATAGTGGTTGCCTCGTTCTCGATCCCTAGAGATGGATGGTACTTGGTGTCCTTTATAGGAACCAAACCCTAAGGAGAGAGTAATGCTTCTGGCACCTATCTGCCTATGGTACAAGTGTTCACCTGCTAAGTGGAGACAAAGAGTGCCTTAGACCCTGAGGAGGTTTAAGTAGCAAGTTGTGAGGCCTTATACCTACTTGGTTGTCCTTGAGGAGGACACAACCCTGAGGTGTTTCTCATATAAAAGGATCATGGGAGTACATGACATACCTTGGACATGCTTGATTCATGGTTAAGAGATTGAGCATGCAGTTGGATACCCAAAGGAGAACCTAGGGTTCCTAGGCCTAAGAGGGGAAGTAGTGTATCTGATGCTCATGATGAGATTTGAGTTTCTATAGTTTCTAGCATGATACTCCTCATGTGTAGAGGTAAAGGAAACCCCTTAAGTTAAGGGTATGTTTGATGAACCCCTCACGGCCAAGTGGATGACATGGGAAGGTATGATCGTGACCCAGTGTTGAGGATGAGAACAAGTATGACCCAACATGGTTTAGTAGGTGGTCAACTTGTTCCTTAGTAGCTTACTAGGGTTAAGCATGCTCTGGTGGATGTGAACTTGAGGCATAAGGACGTTTGTGACCTGTGTTATCGAGGTGAAGTTTTCCTCCCATCCTAGGAGAAGGGACCCTTTGGTGGGGTGTTTCTCAGTTTTGTTGGTTTAAGGTAACCTAAAGAGGTCTCATAGGATCTTCAGAAGCTAAGTGAAAAGTACATGGTAGGAGAATGAACCTACAGACCCATAGATATCCATCTCTAAGTGCATGTGGATGCGTTACCATGGAGGTAACCTCTAAGGGGTGGGGGGATGACCAAGGTAGGCAGGTCACCATGACCCTTATGAAAGGATGGATGTCAACCCATGTATACAAAGAGAGTTGATGAAGGCTTGGGCAAGGTTCTCAGTTGGACATGTACTATAAATGAAGAATCCTAAGTCTATCCTATAGGGTCAGGTAGGGATAAGACCGATGGAAGTAGGAGTTGCCTAATTCCCCAGTTGCACATGACCATAGGGTCGGGAGGTAACAGCTATCATTGTTTGAGGACCATGGGTTAGGAGATTGATCACCATCATGAACTTGTGGGACCCAAAGGGCAGATGAGTAGGGCACTCTCTTGATGCATGAGGGAAGAGGGATGACCCCAAAAGATCCGGCACCCTATAGACCTAGAGGAGATGACCAAGGATATAAACCTTAGTAGGTTTAAGACTAGTTTGATATCATGATGTCTGTGACGTAGAGAGATATGTGTCATATTGCAACTTAGATGTAAAGGTGTACTGGCAAGGTGGGATGTACCATCTCTACTCTTGGAACAGGAAGAACTCTGTATTTGGACTGCAGCCAAATGCTTATTTCCTCTTGTTATGGGGGGTGAGAGACAGGACATTACGCATGCCATACACCAAGGATAAGAGATGATGTAGGTTGGAACGTTGCCATGAGAAATAGGGATAGAGAAGATAACCTACCCTGGTAAAGGGAATGATACATGGATGGTTTGAAAACACTAAGAGGAATGAGGTAGTCACCTTATGAGGATGTTTTAATCATGAGCTATGTGGAACTTACTGGTTATACCAAGTTGAGTTGATCACCATGATGATGAAATCAGAGAGTGTTCTTAATAAAGATAGACAGAGAGTTTAAGTTGAGACAATAAGTGAAATACATGGGAGTGTATGTCTTCAATGTTACCTAATACCTAAGGATGTGAAATGGTAATGGATGTTCTGGTTGTGATGTATCTGACTTGTTTGACTAGAAGCTAGAAGAGGTTGTTTGGCTAACCCTAAGTTTGGAAAGGAGAGGTGTTTGGATAACACTCAGATGTAACGAGATACATTGAAAAGTTAAGGGTTGTTTGGTTAGCCAGTCTAGTCCTTGATACGATGAAAGGATGGTGGTAGAACCTCAAGTGCACTTCTTTGGAAAAGAAGGTGATGAAAACCTGACTGGAGTGGTTTAGGGTTTCTGAGGAATCGAACTTGAGGAAACATGACAGATAGGAAATCATGATTGAAGATCACCATACACCGTGGTAAATGGCAATAGCACTTTGGATGCTTAAGATGAAGTTGCATGTGGTTTATGGCCATGCAAGCCAGGAGGTAAGGGACGAACCCCAGTAACCCAGTGTATCGATATAGAGGACAAAACAGTCCCTAAGATGGAATGGGGGTTCATCACTATGGATGTTGTGATAGGCCTCCCCTAGACCAAGGAAGGTCAAGATGCAATATGGGTTATGGTAGATCGCCTTACCTAGATGACATGGGAAAGAAAGAGTATTGTCGAGGGACAGATCTGGTTGAACTACCAATGAGAGAGACGGTTCAACTACACCATGAAGCGAGTTCAAAAGTTCATGAGTATGACTTAAAGGTTCACTTCCATAAGGTGAAAGTAGGTACATGAAGAACTCAATGATAGTACAGTTTATCACCCTTAACTAATGGTTAGCATAATCCAGATTAAAAGGTCTGATGAGAGCATGTGTGCTCGTACAGGGTGATATCTAGAGACAATTCTTGTCCTATGAAAGATGTGACAACGACCACCATAGCCAGTATCGGGTTTTATAAGAAGCTCTGTAAGGGAGGTTGTGTCGGTCACCACTTCAGTAAGGTGATGTTGGTGAAAGGACCACATGATGGTTAGAAAAGGGGCCACAATGTGTGTAGATAAAGTCACTTTGATGGTGCAATGGCTAAAAGGAGCCTAGAGACGATAAGAGTCGTGAGCAGATGCAAAGTAGACTAACATGCAGTTCACTATGGGAGAATATGTGACATGAAAAACCGACCCCTCTAAGTTATAGCTAAGAGAGCTGAGTTCCCGATGCATGAGTTCTTTTTACATGGTTGGTAGAGAAGGTTAAGTTTGAACTTACCCCTCAGGGTAAAGTAATGTGTGATGAGTTCCATGTGTTCAATTTAGAGCACTATGTGAGGTACCTAGACCATGTGCGGAACAATGAACCTAGTGAGCCCCAAGGGAGGCTGAAATGGCCTAAGTCACCTGTGCATTTTATAGATGCCAGGATGAAAGAACTTAGAAAAAAATGTGATGATAAAGGTTCTTTGGAAGCGCCATGGATAAGGTAAAGCCACATAGGGGCCAATGATGGACATGGAAAAGTCTTGTTATGAATTGTTTGTTTGCTTGATAAGAATTTTGAGGACAAAATTCCTATAAGAGGGGAAGGATGTTACAACCCCAATGTTTTGGGTTCTTTTGATGAAAAATGTAATTTCTCATATTAAAGATATTTGAACAAATAATGATATAATTTGTTTTGAATAAATGGATTTCGTGCCTCTTGGGTTCCTTGGGACCCAAGGAGTCCAAAAGTGCAAAGATAATGCAATAAGAAAAGAAAAGATCCATTAGATACTTCTTTATTAAAAAATAAAAGGAAATTGAAAACAAGGATAAATTGTGAAAAATAAAGAATATAGGAAAAGAGGAAAGAGAAAATACATGCATAAAATATGCCTTGTAAGCCTTTGACTTGCATATGAAGAAAAAGGGGTTTCTCTCTCTCTTCTTGGACTCAAACGTTGTACAATGGTAGACTTTCTAAATTGAGAAGAAAGGATGACCCATAAAGCAACGAGAATTTCTTTAATAAGATAGTAAAAGAGTGAACTTTGTAAATCCCACAAATAGATAAAGAATGGGAAAGTGGATATATTATAATATAGATGGAAAGGAGTTAATAATATCCTTCTACAACCACGTGTGCCTTAGAAATAAGTTTCCTTCTTCACCATAAGAGGGAGAAGGAGATGTATTATAAGGAAAGGATCTTATGGCAAGTTTATAGATATACATGTATACCTAATCGGAGGGCAAAGGAAATCGTGGTAAGAGTTTTGGGAAAGGTACATGGACGGTGGCCCTCCTATACCCATATATCCCATAGTTTCAATCGTGAGTAAAAGGAGGAAAGACATGATGTTTCCCCTTCCAGATCATGGGCATCATACTCCACCTCTTCCTTCCCTACCCTTAACAGCCTCTAGGGTCCCATGGAATATATATATATATATATATATATATATATATATATATATATATGATCCCAGGATCCCTCAATGGAGGAGATGGCGTTCAACCTCCATAGACCGCGGAGAGACTCCACCAACGACATAGATACGACCTGCACCAGCATGAAAATCGAGAGGATCTCTGGAAGAACGATGCATGTTCTTCCCTGATTACATTTGCTATAGATTTACCCTGGAGTCCGGATGAGGTCCGGGGAAGTCTGGAAGAGGTGCACGATGGCAGGTATCCTCCTCTTGACCTGTGCGTCAGAGCAACCGCAACAGTAGCTCTGCTTCACCCCATCTGGCTCGGCCACTTCCCGATGCTCTCCGGCTGTACCAATGGCCTACCAACTCTTGCGGGGGCAAGGGGGAGTTGCCCCGATCTTCTCCTAGCCTTCGGAGCCCAAGAGGATAGGGAAACAGACGAGTTGATCGTCCAGGACGTGGAGCTCGCTGGAGCGGGCGGAGCGGAGGAAGGTTGTCTCGACCCACCTCCTGTCAGAAAACACCCCGCTGAGGGTCGTTCTGGGTCTGAAGGGGAGCTGCAGCTACCCTCTTGTTGCCTCGCGACGCCGGCACGCCGAAGGATGGAGGACACGCGCGACGGACATCCCTGCAACCAGGCAATCACAAGGTTGGGGATGGATAGAAGTAAAAGACCTGAGCACCCCTGGGGGCTACACGTTCACATAAGGGCTAAAAGGTAAAATGATCCTTTTATTCGCTGATATGCAAAAATGCACAAAAAGGTGACATGTTTGTCTATGATTGGTCTCTAAGTATTTAACTTACAAATACCGTAGTAAATAAACCATACATAATAACTAGGCAAATGATATATGGTTTTTGCTCAGAAAAATGAGAGGGATCTAATAACAATATAATTAGAAGCTAATTCCTCTTGCTATTCGAAAAATAGTGTAAATTATCATCTTTAATGAATTAAAGATTAAGAAACCCTATGTTGAAATGAATAAAGTGTTTAATAGGGTTTAATGGATCATTAGGGTTGATGTTAATCTGTTAAAGGTAAAAAGGTACATTATGTTCAAAATAGAAGAACTTTGCACATGATTAGTCTAATTTAGAGTTTATGTGCTTAAATATGCATGAAATTTGAAAAGGACATAAAGTTATCATCTTTAATGTTTTAATTAAGGAAAAACCCTTAGATTTGATGATAGATGGATTTAATGTTGTTCAATGGATAATTCAAGCTGATATTAACCTGTTGTTAATAAAAGTGAAAATAGGATCTGAAAAGATGATCTTTTTATATAATTGGCTTAATTTAGGTTTTAGTGAATGGTTATGCATTAATGAGCTTGAAAACCCTAATTTAGGTGAATATGTCTTTTAATTGTTTTAATTGTTCAAACCCATGAATATATAGAGATATGATGATCCTAAGTCAATTTGAGCAATTAGGGTTTATATGAGTAGAAAGAGTATTTTAGGGTTTGTTAACCTAAAAGGGATAAAGTTTGACAAATTGATCTAAGAAACCCTAATGGATATTAATGAAACCTTAATGCGGATTAGAAACCCTAGAAAAAGAATCCAAGTCAATAAAGTAGATTCTTAATAAAGTGTGTAATAAATAGAGTACATATTCTTTTCAGGAATTATGTGATGATTGAATTACTTTCTTGGATCTGTTGATTGGCTTGATTGTATATACATGAAGTATATGTTGAATAATCTGCATGACTCATCAAATCAAGTATGTGGTTATGCTTATGAATAATCACTTTAGTTTCACGTCGATTTTCGAATGTTTTATCGATTGTTTGAAATAACTGTTGGATGTCTATTTATTTCATGCAACTATAAAGTGACTATGATTATCACTATAATTGTGCATATATAACTAGCTAGATCTGGGTCCATCTCTTTTGCTTTGAAAAGGCTAAAAAAAGGGGTAATCCTAGAGCAAGGTCTAGGTTACCGAGAGTTAGAAACTGGGCTACCTACGTGTAGTGCCGTGAGACTCATTAGCCTACCATGAGTTAAGGAGTGGGCTACTTACGAGTAGTGCCATGTGACTCGACCCTAGAAATTGGTTCACTTATAGTTGGATCATGAGGGGTTTAATGGGGACAACACAGAGGATAAGGTACTCTTGGATCGCGGAGTTATATCTAAAATGTAATCTTGGTTGTTAAATGATTAATTGAATGATTACATTGTTAACATATTTACATGATTATTGTTTCCCCCACATACCAGCTTCGGCTGACCGACATTTTGTTCGTCGGCGTTTTAGGTACAAGCCAAAGAATAAACTGTAAATCATCATATTGTGAAATACATGAAGTAAAATACAAGGAGGATTAGTTAGAGTAGAATCCATAAGCGGATAGAAGTTTAGTGATCCAAGTTTTCAAAAAGGTATGCAAAAGTTTATTTTCTTACAACTTTTCAGTTTAGTCTGTTAAAATTTAATAATTGTTCTTGGTTAATTCCCGAACCTTTGATCCGAAAGTTATGGGTGCGGCTTCGACCTCTCGGTCTTCCTTAATTGGGGGTTATCGGGAGGTGGGGTCGTAACATTTGGTATCAGAGCTTAGGTTCCTCATTTAACCATTAATAATTATTAAATTTTCCAAACTCCATAGAACCCAAGGGAGTTATTAGAGGATTATTTGAATGACGGAGGTGTCTAGAAAAGGATCACGACCGGGGGCTGGCAATATTTTCCTCCACACCGCTAGTCAGAATATGAGGACTCCCGGATCCGTGTGACTGTCTGGCCAAAGTCATAGGGTATGAATCGAAATAAGATACCTTTAGGACTTTCTCATCTTATTCATCCCTTCTCAACTCAAATTCTGTTAAGGACCTTAAGGATTAGGGTTTTCTCTCTTTTCCTCACTCTCTTGTGGTATGGGTAAGGTTGATAAGGTTTAAAGAATCCTCCACCCAATTTAATAAAAAGCATGCAAATAAGATGTCATGGACTTAAGCTTAATAGAGTAAGCATAAAAGAATAGATACATGCTTAGGTCGTATGACATAAGTTGTCATTTCCCTCAGGAGAGACCTGAGCTAGACCTTCTTGTCAGGAGGATGAGTAGAGAAAGTTAGTCTTGGAGATTGAGATCTCCATTCCAAGTAGAGACATGGCACATCCTCTGAGTATGATGCTAACCCTAACCCTAAGTGAAGGTTAGAGAGAGATGAGTTGGACCAGGTGTTTGAAAGGACATGCATTTGGGATGCCATACGATCCATGGGTGACCTAGCACCTTTGGCAACCCAACCTTGGGAAGGGTCGTGCATGTTAGGGTAAAGGATAGCTCCTTAGATGATGATGTTAGTGAAGGACCTTAGAAACCCTATGGGCTTGTGCAAGTAGGGTATAGCTGGCACCTAGGGCACGTCATAGTGCTGACAGTAGGATGAAACCCTGGATAAGGAATCATGATGGAGCATAAAGGGTTATGGATGATCTTGAGCAAACATAAGTTCGAACCTAGGCTTCACCCATGTAGGGAATTATTTTGAGGTTGATCCTTCATGGAGAGAGGACCTCTAATGGTGAGGTTAGTTGTAGGATGAGCTCTAGAGGGAGAGCAGGAAACCCAGCAAGGAGGTTGGGATCCTAGGCTCCGAGATACGAGGAAAAGTTGAGAGTTGAGGATGATGTGACTTAAGTGAATGATAGTGGTTGCCTTGGGATTCCTCATTGGTATTCCTCATTGGTATTCCTTTTAATGTTAGTAATCCTTGGGATACGAATTTCTACAATGGATAACTCAATTATACCTCTTTCCTCTTATTTTCCACATTTTATCATTATTTTCAATTTCTTTCTTAATAAAGAAATATTTAATTGATCTTTTCTTTTCTTATTGCATTCTCTATGCAACTTTGGACTCCTTGGGACCCAAGGAACCCAAGAGGCACGAAATCCACCTTTGGATTATATTCTTTTTCCTTGTAGAGGTTTCCACATCTCTCTTTTCTCAAAACTCAATTATTCATTTATTAATTGAATTTTCTTGTTATTGGGCCCAATAGCCAATAAAGCCCAAAACAAAATCATCAAGGCTATTGTAATCAAAATCCATTTATTCAAAACAAATCATACCATTATTTGTTCCAATATCTTTAATATGAGAAACTAAATTTCTCTGCAAATGAACCCAAAAATTGGGGTTGTAATAAACTCATTGTATATATGTTGATTTGTTTTATTATATATTAATGCATACATGATATACATTTCACAACTGCTTACTTAGGGTGTGTATAGAGTTCACATTCCCCCATGTGGCATTTTTAGTTCCATCATTGATTAGTCATGTACATAAAGACCCTATATCTGTTACTTTATAATGCTTTACCACATTTATATATTTTTGTAATGCGAGAAAGACTGTGATTATAGACCCTTGCAATGTTGAGTAAGTTTCAATTGCGTTGCTTATAATTTTGACTTAAGAATTAAATTTAATTATGGGTTTTGAGTTTTCTTTTGTTTTTCTTCTTTTTGTTGGTATGTATGCCCAGAGATTCAATCATATCATGATTATAATGGCTTATCTTGTAAACAATTTAATGAATAATAAAGGCAATTTTCCAATTTATTCTATTTTATTCAGTTATGAGATATTGATGTAACATAATAAATGTTAAGGAATGATGTTACTCAATGATGTATGTATTCATGTTGAGGACCTAAACAATGAGTTCATACAAATCTCAAGAGTATATACATTCTTTCTATGTCACTAGATGGATGATATTGTGGAAGGTTGATAGACAACAATAACACATAAGATTGGAGTGTGTGTTGGTTGATGACAAAATCTCATTAAGTCATGATATATGATATCAAACCAAACACATAAATACTTGTTGGAGAATAGTGTATCAGACAGACCCACCTTGAGAATGATGCATGGAAACCATGATTAGTAGTCAGAATCATCTCTCATAGTGATGATGGTGATTGTGGTTCTTAGAACTAAAGTCACCATACTTATCACATGTCATTTGATTTACTTTGACATCATCTATTGTGACCTTGAATAAGGGTTTCTAAAAAGGTGGTGCTCATGTACATTATGACACATGGGGGCGACTATGAGTGATGTAGATGAGATTCATGCCTCTTATAAGAGTATGATATCCTGGCTACTAGATAAGATAGATTGAGAAATGCATGGCCATGCTCGTGTGAGTCAATATGTGATATTGAGCTTACATATATCTAAGAAAATCTTTTCTAGTTCAGAAACATAGATTGAACATTGATGAGGATGGTGATTCAATGCCTTGAGTTCAATCTTGATATCAGAGACAAAGGCAATATATGATCATTGTAACGCCAATCACATATTGTCGGTTGAAGTTGTTTTGCAACTTTCCAATTACTTGGGTAGCAATGATGTTTTGCTAGATACCACTCATTGCTTATGATGTCATAATTTGGTTATGGACATTCACTGCAAATGTGACTTGGAAGCTATAGGGTCACACACATATAATATACCTACTAGTGAACACACACGTGCACATGCACGTGCCATATAATATGTATTATATTTTAAATAAATAAAATTAGAGTATTAATATATTAATAAATTAAAGTAGACAAATCTTTCAATTATTGTCAGGAGTAGACGTTTAGTTTCCAATATAATAAAATTACAATGGTTATTTTATAATAGAGATATTATGATTTTTACAACAACTTATAGGTGAGGCGAGGTGTGTCTTCTCAAATACCTGAGTGGCATGAACTCATCTTAATACGATGCATCAAAGTCAAGTGGATACATGTTGAAAGAAATAAATTCTCATTTAACGATCTATTAATAACTCGTCAAATGAATAATTGGAAATGAAAATAGAATAACGTCATATTTTTTATTAATGGATGTGGTCACATTTTTATGTTTTAATCCTAAATAGATTTCAAACCTTTCACATATGAACTATACAGTTGGTACAAATATTTATAATTTTTATAGTGTCTACTAATTAATATCCAATTCAAAAAAGTTACTATTTTGTAACTATGATGACAACATTGTATTTGTTGTCACACGAATGTTGGTGAAATAGTAAAAACACATGGAAATGCAAGTAAAAGAAAATTCGATGCTATTTCACTAATACTTTTTTCCAAAATTTCTCAGTTAAAGTTACTCTGTTCAATAAAATATCTTGCATATTTTGATATGAAATTCATTTTGGTATCCAAAAAGACCTTAAATATCTATTATAAGAAAGGGTCATCCATATGCATCATTAGTTCTTTTTTTCATATATATAAAAAAATTATGTTTGTCATATGTAATAAAATAACTGTAGTTCATTATTTTGATAAAGAAAGCAACATGGGCATAGATATAAGTAATAAGTGGAATGATTTTGTAAAATTCTGTACCATTTAATTGTAGTTTGATATATGTGAATATAAGTTTGTTATATAATGTGTTGAATTTTCAGCCTTATTGAGATAATAATATGTCTAGCTACACTTAGAAACGGTTGTATTCATGATCCTTAAAATCTAAACCAATCGTCTATATCTAACTAATGTGCTTCACGAACTCCAGTTTTCAAAGTATTAAATAACATAATAGATTATGAAGCATAATATACTACTGTTCTAGATAAGATCAATGGCTAAATTTGGTTAAATATTGTATTAAAAAACTAACAACCTTAAAATCTAACCATTCATCTATATCTAACTAGCGTGCTTTATGAACTCTTGTTTTCAAAGTATATTAAATATCCTAATAATTTATGGAGCATAGTACATTACTATTCTATATAAGATCAACCCTTAAATTTGGTTAATTATTATATTATAAAAATTAATAAATTATTTTTACAGAGTCTAATTAATAAATATGTCACTTCATATTGCAAGAAAAGACTCACAAACAAGTTGTTTGTACGCGACATATATTAATAATTTAGAAAACTCGTTTGACATGGGCTCGTCTCAAGCGTTAACTTTTTATGGCATGGACATCATATGTCGTTGCTCTTTTATGATTATCATAACATTAGATGTCATTACAAGGAGTGGTGGTACATTAAATTTGTTCATGCTAGCATAATATTAGCACATCTGGTCATTTTTCTATAACCAAAATCAAGTCTGACGTCTTGTCTATTCAGCATTCTTCACACTTCACATACTAGTTGGACGTGCATAATTGCTATTAATGGAAGTACTCCATGCATGGGACATGAGGCCGTAGCGGCTACATTTCTTAGAATATTTTCCATTATGGATAATCATAAGTTCATGTTCAATTAGAGTGATAAGGGGGGAGAATAAGCTTGTTTCCAATACAAACACACGAATCGGAGAATTTGATAAGAATAGATATAATGTGAAGAAAACTAGGCAGATAGGTAGATACTTTCTATGTCTAATTAGTGGGAAGTAAATTGACTAAAATAGATCTGGAAGATCTAAGTGCCCCTCCACCCGAATCGGAGAATTTGATTAACTATAAAGATAACAACAAATACAATGTGAAGAAAACTGGGCAGATAGGTAGATACTTTTTATGTCTAATTAGTGGAAGTAAATTGACTAAAATAGATCTGGAAGATCGAAGTGCCCCCCCCCCCAACCACTGCTTAATGTAGTTCGTCCTTTTGGCTTTGATACGTCAAACACCAACCTAAGAAACCAGATGAGAATGTTTTTTTTTATGACCGGGAACCCCCCCTCAGAAAGCGCCACTTTGTGACCCCCCTGGAAGGGTAAACTCGGGGGCCCACCCAGCCGCATGAATGGGTACCCAAATAGTAGCATCGTTGGCCTTGCGAGAATGTTGGTAACACACACAAACGATAATAGAAATAAATACATCTGTGTTCTGATTTGGCGATTCGATCTTGCTTTTGAATCACATATGGATACCACTTAACATGAGAAAACCAAAAACAAATGAGAAAAGATCTTTGGGATCATTATACTAAGAGAGTTGTGACAGCACTGAGCACACTTCATATATGGAAAGTCAACTATTTTAGGACCCATAGCAATCCTATCAAAGAATATTGCTAATTATTCTACAGGTGAAAATAAATCTGACCTTTGTAAGAGGTACATGGGCATGGGTCATCCAGCTCTATACAGTCCTTGATTCGTTGTTGGCCATCAAGCTAACAGAAATGAGTTAATTGCAATCTCATTTTGTTATTGCAAATCTAGGAGGAAAATATTGACTTACGTGTATATATGTGCCAGAAGAAAGAGAATAACCAATGTGCTGATTCTATCCCGACCAGGGCAGTTGTCAAATCTAATATTGTAGATAGTTTCCACACTGCAATTATGTCCATAACTGGTAATGGAGCCAGTTGGAGGTTGGGTTTTTGTTTTGCAGCTTGGCATGCGAGATTGTGCTTTTGGAGGCAGTCT
The DNA here is from genome assembly GCA_963693085.1 of Alisma plantago-aquatica. Taxonomy (NCBI): domain Eukaryota; kingdom Viridiplantae; phylum Streptophyta; class Magnoliopsida; order Alismatales; family Alismataceae; genus Alisma; species Alisma plantago-aquatica. Next base: position 976,739,557 of record OY856411.1, read on the forward strand.
CGGGCAATGGCTCCAGGATGAAATTAAGGAAAGAGAAGAACTGAAGCCGGAAAATGCAGTCATGCTAGGAATGACAAAACATATATATGCCTCATGCTAGATGCATGCGGTGATGACAGAGAGTTGTTTCTAGAGATAGTAGAGTTGTTTTCAGAGTAGTTGGACGTGCATAATTGCTATTAATGGAAGTACTCCATGCATGGGACATGAGGCCGTAGCGGCTACATTTCTTAGAGTATTTTCCATTATGGATAATCACAAGTTCATGTTCAATTAGAGTGATAAGGGGGGAGAATAAGCTTGTTCCAATACAAACACACGAATCGGAGAATTTGATTAACTGTAAAGATAAGAATAGATATAATGTGAAGAAAACTGGGCAGATAGGTAGATACTTTCTATGTCTAATTAGTGGGAAGTAAATTGACTAAAATAGATATGGAAGATCTAAGTGCCCCTCCACTCGAATCGGAGAATTTGATTAACTATAAAGATAACAACAAATACAATGTGAAGAAAACTGGGCAGATAGGTAGATACTTTTTATGTCTAATTAGTGGAAGTAAATTGACTAAAATAGATCTGGAAGATCGAAGTGCCCCCCCCAACCACTGCTTAATGTAGTTCGTACTTTTGGCTTTGATACGTCAAACACCAACCTAAGAAACCAGATGAGAATGTTTTTTTTTATGACCGGGAAACCCCCCTCAGAAAGTGCCACTTTGTGACCCCCCTGGAAGGGTAAACTCGGGGGCCCACCCAGCCGCATGAATGGGTACCCAAATAGTAGCATCGTTGGCCTTGCGAGAATGTTGGTAACACACACATACGATAATAGAAATAAATACATCTGTGTTCTGATTTGGCGATTCGATCTTGCTTTTGAATCACATATGGATACCACTTAACATGAGAAAACCAAAATCAAATGAGAAAAGATCTTTGGGATCATTATACTAAGAGAGTTGTGACAGCACTGAGCACACTTCATATATGGAAAGTCAACTATTTTAGGACCCATAGCAATCCTATCAAAGAATATTGCTAATTATTCTACAGGTGAAAATAAATCTGACCTTTGTAAGAGGTACATGGGCATGGGTCATCCAGCTCTATACAGTCCTTGATTCGTTGTTGGCCATCAAGCTAACAGAAATGAGTTAATTGCAATCTCATTTTGTTATTGCAAATCTAGGAGGCAAATATTGACTTACGTGTATATATGTGCCAGAAGAAAGAGAATAACCAATGTGCTGATTCTATCCCGACCAGGGCAGTTGTCAAATCTAATATTGTAGATAGTTTCCACACTACAATTATGTCCATAACTGGTAATGGAGCCAGTTGGAGGTTGGGTTTTTGTTTTGCAGCTTGGCATGCGAGATTGTGCTTTTGGAGGCAGTCTCGGGCAATTGCTCCAGGATGAAATTAAGGAAAGAGAAGAACTGAAGCCGGAAAATGCAGTCATGCTAGGAATGACAAAACATATATATGCCTCATGCTAGATGCATGCGGTGATGACAGAGAGTTGTTTCTAGAGATAGTAGAGTTGTTTTCAAAGTAGTTGGACGTGCATAATTGCTATTAATGGAAGTACTCCATGCATGTGACATGAGGCCGTAGTGGCTACATTTCTTAGAGTATTTTCCATTATGGATAATCATAAGTTCATGTTCAATTAGAGTGATAAGGGGGGAGAATAAGCTTATTTCCAATACAAACAAACAAATCGGAGAATTTGATTAACTGTAAAGATAAGAATAGATATAATATGAAGAAAACTGGGCAGATAGTTAGATACTTTCTATGTCTAATTAGTGGGAAGTAAATTGACTAAAATAGATCTGGAAGATCTAAGTGCCCCCCACCCGAATCGGAGAATTTGATTAACTATAAAGATAAGAACAGATACAATGTGAAGAAAACTGGGTAGATAGGTAGATACTTTCTATGTCTAATTAGTGGAAGTGAATTGACTAAAATAGATCTGGAAGATCGAAGTGGCCCCCAACCACTTCTTAATGTAGTTCGTCCTTTTGGCTTTGATACATCAAACACCAACCTGAGAAACCAGATGAGAATGTTTTTTTTTATGACCGGGAACCCCCCCTCAGAAAGCGCCACTTTGTGACCCCCTGGAAGGGTAAACCCGGGGGCCCTCCCAGCCGCATGAATGGGTACCCAAATAGTAGCATCGTTGGCCTTGCGAGAATGTTGGTAACACACACATAGGATAATAGAAAGAAATACATCTGTGTTCTGATTTGGTGATCCGATCTTGCTTTTGAATCACATATGGATACCACTTAACATGAGAAAACCAAAAACAAATGAAAAAAGATCTTTGGGATCATTATACTAAGAGAGTTGTGACAGCATCGAGCACACTTCATATATGGAAAGTCAACTGTTTTAGGACCCATAGCAATCCTATCAAAGAATATTACTAATTATTCTACAGGTGAAAATAAATCTGTCCTTTGTAAGAGGTACATGGGCATGAGTCATCCAGCTCTATACAGTCCTTGATTCGTTGTTGGCCATCAAGCTAACGGAAATGAGTTAATTGCAATATCATTTTGTTATTACAAATCTAGGAAGCAAATATTGACTTACGTGTATATATGTGCCGGAAGAAAGAGAATAACCAATGTGCTGATTCTATCCTGACCAGGGTAGTTGTCAAATCTAATATTGTAGATAGTTTCCACACTGCAATTATGTCCATAACTGGTAATGGAGCTAGTTAGAGGTCATGTTTTTGTTTTGCAGCTTGGCATGCGAGATTGTGCTTTTGGAGGCAGTCTAAAGCAATGGCTCCAGGATGAAATTAAGGAAAGAGAAGAACTGAAGCCGGAAAACACAGTCATGCTAGGAATGAGAAAACATATATATGCCTCATGCTAGATGCATGCGGTGATGATAGAGAGTTGTTTCCAGAGATAGTAGAGTTGTTTTCAGAGATAGTATTGGCTGCCATATGTATAAAATATTGTAGAACCGTTTCTTACTATCGACCTGCAAGACACTTGTCACCAATTTTTATTGCCACAGGAGAGATACGGGTGGTGGAGCTACCTGATTATTTGGCTGATCTCTGTCTCCATGTTAGTTTCTAGGACTTGAACTGCATTCTCCGTATGTAAGCCAATGTAGCGCTTATTATTACAACCGGAGTATGTGGAATGACCCAAGGGGAGAGAAAGGAAAAATATACATACACGAAAGGAAACAAATGAACAAATGGTCGGGCTCGTAGGTGATGACCTGCTGCGGGATGCCTATGGGGTTGACAGTGCCATAGGAGACCACCCAAATGTGATACAAATACATATCCTCTCCATTAGACTGTGTTGTCAAGAAGAGCCTTACAACGGTGGTGGCTAGCAGCATCACCAAATGTTGCCGAAAGACCAGAGATAGTTCACCCATTTCCCCTCGGACGGCAGTCACCACGCACACTCTGTCTTCTGCTCTTTTCTTTGGCTCTACAAAACTGGAGCTTCCCTTCCCGGTCTAGTAATGGTGGTAGTAGAACTGGTAGTGGGTAGTGGGGTAGGTAATACGAAGTTGTTGTATCTGGTACTATACATGGATTGTACTTCATGCTTCAATCGATTAACTTTCTACTCCTTATTTTCTCCCTTTGTTGGTGTAGTGGTCATTCTAATACGGTTAGATATTTTCTCGTACGAACCAGGGCGCAGAATGGGGATATTGTTTTCAATCACCTATATCCACGACTAACGGTTGCATCTCAACGGCCCACGTACACCTTTTCTTAAGGGGTATGAATGTAGACGGGAGTTGAACGTAGAAACGGTTAGAGAATTTAACGTGTCATTTTGTTTGACATCCGTTGATCATGGGGTGAAGTTGAAAAGGTGAGAGATAAGACAAAAATAAAATTAAAAAAGTGTGAAAAAAACATGAGAAGAGATTGAGTGAAGGAGAGTGCAAGTTTTTTCCACGTTGGCAAAACTGTGGTATGTGATTGGTCAATATGACTTTGGGCAGGTGTATTTGAACTTCCTGCAAAACTCGCTCTTTTTATAGTAGTATAGATAATAGAAGTTTATTTAAGAATGATGTTTAACTTGATTAGGTAAAATGTTTAGGTATTCAATCTAAACAAAAATGGTTGAAAGTTGACTGACTGGACTGTGAATCAACCAGTTCAAGTTATGAACCGATCGATTCAAGTGTCAATCATTTTGAACCAAAATTGGCAATTAGAACTTTGAAACAACTAGTTCAACAAGTAAACCAATTGACTCAGATTTTTGAACAAAATGGTTTAGGAGGTGGAACGAATGTTCAAGGATTTATGTTGATTGTCATATTGTGCATTAAATGAATATTAAATTGCCAATACAATTTTGAATAGGAAACAAAATCAAACAAGTAGTGCAACTGTTGAACCGATCATCTCATATCTGAGCTGACAGGTTCATGATTTGCAAGTTCTAGAAAATTCATGAGATTCTATCCCTTCGACTCCCAGTTACACTGGAACTCCTAAGCCTCACAATCCTATAAATAGAGGGGTAGTCGAGAATTTCTAGAGACACAACAATAAGCATTGACATTTTAGTCTTCTCACAATTCCGGTAACTTGAGAACTCCAGCAAGTCCTACCCGTCAAAGGGGGGAATAGAAAGGGAGAGACAACTGCAATAGCAAGTTGACATTAGCATGCATACTATAATGGACAACTCCTTCTTGTAGATTCATCTAGAATGACAGGAGTTCCTGGTGGTCCATGTGGACTACTACAGAGGTGAGGAAGTCATCACCACCCGCTCATAGGATGAAGTCAACAACCATCTGTGGTGATCAACTAATAGGTTGTTGCTAACAACCGTCTAGGTGTAACTTGAAGAAAGAAGCAAACTATAGCCAGGGATAGTCATTGGACTTGCTTCAGGACCATGTATATACCTTACAAACATGTTTCCCATTACAATTTTGTTGATGCGATCTATTGTTCAAGGGGAATATTACAGTAAAACTTTGGTTTTTGATGTCGTATCTAACGCCATATTTTCTTACAGTGGTATCAGAGCCATGTCAATTTAGTATTTTGGGAGTTTAATTGATATTATCAATTTTTTTAGTTTATCATTTATTTATTACATGTGATGCAAATATTTAAATGATTAATGTGCATGTCCTATTAAAGACCACATATGATCCCTATATACATGATATATATACAATTTATATGTTTCGCACAAAAATTGTTTTTGATGGTGGATTTAGCATGGTTATGGCTAATAACCCTAGATCTTAGTGCTTGGTAGGATGATTGTTATTCCTATTTTATATCTTGGTTTGCATATTGAGCCTTTATCTTCTCTTCCATATGTGGAAGTACTAATTCTCTCCCTCCTTTGCTCCCTTTAAATGTAGCTTGAGGTTTCTTCATTACAATGTAATATGTTAATAGTATTATGATAGTTTTAATTCTTGTTATGGAGAATACAACGTTCTACACCAGATGAATTATCCATTTCAAAAGAAGAACTATCGATTGGAGGATCAAAGATGCCCAATGACTGGAGCAGTCAAACTGATCGGCTAGTTGTCCTACCGATCATCTAGAGGTGTCCATAAGTCACTAGGATCAGAGACATGGTGACCAATGTGAGAGACCAACCTACCCATTAGGAGGTGAACTAATTGGTGCAAGAGTTGAACTGATCGACCAAGATTGGTTCAGGCACAGATATTCATCAACAACAGATTGCTACATATCATGTAGGCCTTAGGTGGTAATAATTCCTTCTGCCTCTAAGGAATTACAATAGTATGGCCATAAACATCGCTTTTTTTGTAATGGCATATTTTCTTTATGGGATATAACATGTATCTGATACGTACTATAAGTATGTGGTGATTGGATATGTATATGTATATATATAAATATAAAATCCATAAATAAAATATTAAGTCTTAAATGATTTCCATAATCAACACACATGAAAATCATGATCGTCTATGTGTGGGAATGCCAACTGTGGTGCACTATCCACATCATGGAAGTGTGATGGTAGTTATGTGGGCCTACCAAGTAGGGTGCATTACTACCGCTTTCGATTTTGGGTTAGACTTAACTAGGTAATCTTAATGAGATTATGTACCTAGAACCATGCAAATGACTATGGATAAGAGTTGCGGATACCATCTATCCAAGATTTGTATAAGATGCAATCGACAAAAATTTGCCTACCTTAATGATTAGTTATGGACGGTGGCTTTGGCCAGGTAATAACTTAATTGTTTTGGGTCTTGACTCACTAGAATGTTGTATGTTGCAATCTCCTGAATTGATATGTGAGGGATATCAATTTGAAAAAAATAGAGTGAGTGATAGTTATTTAATGGCCTAATTAAACATCAGAAAATTTTATTTTAATCAAATCAAATAAAAAGTGTTTTGACAAATTGCAAATTTTCTTGTAGAAATTAGTGGCAAACAAATCATTGTTGCAATCAGCCCCTAATAAGGACAAACTTAACGAGATAAATTTACGTGACTAGTTTTGGACTTCTAGAAGGGTTCTCAATGAAGAACATAAGCTCTATGTCCTCTATGCCATAAGACCCTGCTACTGATGCACCTAAGGTTGAGGTGGATGTTTATTGGAAGCATGCCAATGATGCCTTAGACATCAAGCACCTTATTCTATGCTGCATGAACTATAAGTTGCATGAGTAGTGTGAAGACATGGACATTCTTGAGATGGTAACACATCTTAATCATGAGAACCTTACCATTCAAAGAAATAAAAGTACAATGTCTCAAAGGCTATCTTTGAGTGCAAGATGACAGAAGGAGATCCAGTGTAGACCCATGTGTTGAATATGATTGGACATGTGGAACATCTAGAGCTACTAGGATTCCCTTTGAGCCAAGTGTTAGCCATGAATATGATTCTACAATCTTTTCCTGAATCATATGAGTGTTATTACTTGAGAAACATAGCCAGACTGCTTCCATAATTTCTTTACATATTGATAAAGGCTTGAGAACGAATGAAGAAGGACAAATCTTTTATAGTGATTAGCAGAGTGAAGTCCAAGGATGAAAGAAAATCCAAGAAGAATTTTGAGGCTAAACTAAAGTCTAAGTCTTCATCACTCAAGATAAGGAAAAAAAGAAGTGTAAGTGGATTGTTTCCTTTGTACTTAATGGGATTCAGGAAGATGAAGTTGGAGATAGAGATCTTCACTTCAGGTACATATGTTATTGAGATAAACTTGTCTACTTATTCATCTTCGGTACTAGATACAGGATGTGGATCTCACATATGTTCGAATATGCAGTATTTGCAAAGAAGTAAGTCTTTAAGAAAGGGCAAGGTTTAAGTGTGCATTGCAAATGGAGCAAGAGTCGCTACACTACATTTGGAACCTATAATTTATCTCTACCACGGGGCTTGTAATAGAGTTCAAGCACTGCTATTTTGTACCTACCATATATAGAAACATTATTTCTGTATCTTGTATGGACCATGATGGATATGAATTTCATATAAAGAATGGTCAATGTTCCATTTAAAAAAATGAGATCTTTTATGGATGTGCCAAAATGTCTTATGTTCATTATTTGCTGGATCTAAAGACAAATTATAATGCTAATACCAAAAAATTAAAACTTGATAACTCAAACAAAACATATATTTTTCATTGTCGTCTAGGGCACATAAATGAGAATCACATTTCTAGACTCCATGAAGATGGTGATTTAGGCTCCTTTGATTATGAAACAATAGTGACATGTAGTCTAGTTTGTTGGGTAATATGAGAAAGAAACTTTTCATTGGTAACCATGAGAGGGAAGTGATCTATTAGGACTCATACATACTAATGTATGTGACCCTTTTAGAAAAAATGCTAAAGGTGGTTATCAGTACTTCATTACCTCTAATGATGATCTGAGTAGGTATGGTTATTTTACCCGATTAAACATAAATCAAAAACTCGTGAAAATTTTGAGGATTTCATGAATGAATTACAAAACTAACTTGGTAAAAGTATTAAGGCACTTCATTCTGATTTAGGTGGAGAACACCTAAGCTAAGAGTTTGAAAATATTCTGTGATATTGTGGTATTGTATATCAATAGACTCCACCTGGAAATCCACAACAAAATGGTGTATTTGAAAAAAGGAATCAATCATTGCTAGATATAGTGCAGTCAATGATGAGTTTAGTTGATCTTCCAACTACCTTCTGGGGTTATGTTTGCATCTATACTAAACTATGTACCATCTAAATGGTTTAAAAGACACCATATGAGATTTGGTTTGGGAAACGTCCCAATGTGTCTTTTATATATATTCGGGGTAGTGAAGCTTATGTGAGAAAGTAGTTTCCTAAAAATCTTCGACCCAATTAGTTAAATCCTATTTCGTAGGATATCCTAGGGAAACCAAAGGATACAACTTTTATACCCCATCTGACAACAAATTGTTTGTTACCAGCGATGTTGTATTCCAAGAAAAGGAATGCATATCTAAGGGAATCAATGGGAAGAAAGTAGAACTCTAAGAAGTTTGTGACCAACAAGAAAGAATTGAACATATAGAGGTACAAGAGGACCAAAGAGAGTCACAAACCATTATGGAATATCAAACTCCTCATGTAACACAATAACCTCACAGATCTAGTACGAAAAGCCTTCACCCAGCTAGACTTGGCTATGTGGTGACTCAAGAAAGTGATGAGTTGGTCTTTGATGATGAGCTAACTACCTACCTAGAAGTTGTTAAGGGACTAAAATTTGAGAAATGGCTTGGGGCCATGAGATCTGAGATGGAATTCATATATACCAACCAGGTATGGACCTTGGTGGATCCACTTGAAGGGGTAAAACCCATAGGGTGCAAGTTGGCCTTCAAGAAGAAGACTGAAATGGATGGTAATGTACAAAATTACAAAGGTCAATTGGTTGCAAAGGGTTTTAGACAAGTTAAAGGTGTTGACTATGATGGAACCTTTTTACTAGTTGCGATGGCTAAGTCCATCAGGATCATGCTTACCATTACAGCTTATCATGACTATGAGATTTGGCAAATGGATGTTTAAACTACATTCCTTGATTGGAATCTACTTAAAGATGTGTACATGACACAATCTGAGGCTTTTATAAATCTAAAGGATGCAGATAAGGTATAAAAGCTACAAAGATCAACTTATGGATTGAAACATGCATCTTAGAGATAGATTGTTTAATTTGACAAAACTGTCAAAGAGTTTGGCTTTAGTTAAAATGAAGATTAACCATGTGTTTATAAGAAAGTTAGTGAGAGCATGACTGTATTCCTCATATTATATGTGTATCACATACTATTGATAGGGAATGACATCCCTACTCTACAGATGGTAAATACCTATCTAAGAAATACATTCTCTATGAAAGACTTTTGCAAAGAATCCTAAGTTCTAGGAATCAAGATCTATAGGGATAGATCTAGAAGTCTTCTTGGCCTAAGCCAGAGCACATACATTGATGAAGTATTGAAGAGGTTCAACATGGAGAACTCAAAGAGAGGAAACTTACCCCTATCTCGTGGTGTTACTATCTCTAGAGCTCAATGTTGCAATTCTCATAAAGAAACGGAAAGCATAAGTAAGATTCCATATGCATCTATAACTGGATCTATCATGTACACAATGTTATGTACTCATCCAAATATCTCGTATACCTTTAGCATGATGAGAAGATATTATTTAGATCTCGGTGAACCTCATTGGACTGCCTTGAAAAACATCCTTAAGTAATTGAGAAGACTAAGAATCAATTTCTTGTCTACGGTGGTGAGGATGAGTTTCTGGTAAAGGGTTACACCGATGCAAGCTTCCAAACTGACAAAGATGACTATAGATCACAATCTAGATCTGTGTTTTTCCTAAATAATAGAGTTTTGAGCTGGAAGATAAATTACATCACTACAAGCACACACACCCTCCCAAAACTCCCTAGTACAGGGATAAACTATACATATAACCTACAATAAGAAGACAATTCTCCACCTCATATGGTGAAGAAAAGATGACTACAGATGAGAAGCTCCTGGATGAATTGAAGCTGAATCAATACCTGTAAAAATTTGAACCACCACTTATCATCACACTGAGTGAGTGGAACAGGCTCAACACAAAACTAGCATTGAACTAATCTTTTTTTTAATTGATCAGAGACAAGTATATTCTAGATTAAATCAAACAATTCTAAATATCATGTAGATAATGGCATTTATAAACTACATAAGATGAACGTGAAATAACAAATAGAAGTAACATGTAATCGAATATTGATAATCAAATCTTGTTCTCGGCTTATCAAGATTCATTGTTAGGTTTGCCCTGAAATTACTTAATATGTAACTAATCAAGTAAAAGTTGCCACATCAGCTTCACGTGGCAATGACTCACTGTCCACATCTTAAGGTCAACCGGAAACCCTAAGATAAACAACAGACTCTGGTCTACCTTAGAGTTGGAAAACACTGGCTAGGTAAGAGCATAAAGCCTCTCTACCTTACATACCTCATCTCAGGTACATGAGATAGGTTTAATGACATAAATGTCAAAGCTAGGGAATCACGTATGACATACTAAACAAAGCTATCCCTACTGATCCCTTTCACATCAATATCACACTTTCCATAACAATGTTTCAAATACAATGCATTTCATTCACTCAATAATAGAGAATTTTATTTAGCATCTCATCTTGAAATCTTTCCTAAATTCTGGTGACCTAGCCTTCGAGTTCTAGAATCACACTCAGACATTCCTTTTCATAATCCAAGGACTATTAGAAGGAACCCGTTTCATTTCTCCAGTGCAGACCTAAGGGGAAAATCTCAGTGTTTATGGCTCCTATCTAGATGATTAGGTTATAATGCATATTAAGTGCATTTACTCACTTTAAGGAAAATAGGGGTTTATTATATGGCACATATGTGACTTTGCATCCTAATATAGGATATGTGGATTAGGGTTTCAGATATATATATATATATATATATATATATATATATATATATATATATATATATATATATATATATATATATATATATATATATATGTATATATGTATATGAGTCCACCTTCGCTACCCGTGCAGGTAGTATTCATTAGTTACCCGTGTGATTAAATTAATCTGATATTTACGTTTTCTGCCACCGTGCCTATTCTCTGTGACAATGTCTGTGTGATTAAATTAATCTGATATTTATGTTTCCTGCCACCGTGCCTATTCTCTGTGACAATGTCTGTCTGTTGCATCTACTATTTCTTACGCTCCTTGTGCTTCTCCGACTGGCCATACTCACGTAGCTAACTTCCAATCGAGTCAGTTATATTTGCTTTCGATCCTCCAAGATGGGGCATCTAATGCTTTGGTTGGCATAAAATTGGATTGACTTCTAGGTGTTTGGTTATATTCTTGACCAACATGGAGGGTAGGAAATAGGATGCAACTACAATGGAGCAGTATATAAGAGATGGCAAAGGAAGTTGGGGTTGTAGGAGGAACAAATCATCATAATAATAACAATTGTTATTCAAAGTTCTATTTTGGTCGTGTTGATACACCTCCATGCTTCAAACATTGTCTCCTATAGACACAATAATGAAACAAATAGAACTGAAAGTAAATATGAAGAAAGCATCTAGCTTCCTCTTCTTTGCTTCCAAATCAAAATAATAATACATAGGAATAATCTGTAAGGCGAGTATACATTTTGTAATTCATACACAGAAACTATAATCTTAGAGAACAAATTGTCAAATTATAAGGTGGGTGTGTATTTTGTAACATACATAAAAAATTGTAACATGTCAGAATAAATTATAAGGTCGATAGACATATTGTAATGTATATACAAAAGGGTCATTCATTCACTACATCTGTTTTGTAATAGGAAGATACATATTTGTAATGAGACATGCAATGTTTGTAATGAGATGACCAAATTTGTAATACAAACACTCGTTTTGTATTACTACGCTGTTTCTGTTACAAATATCATTTTTACTCGATCTCTGCAGAAGGCTATCACCGCGAGTCGCGCACGTTGGCAACGCTACTGACTGTGTCGGAGCCTGGGGCGGCAACGACTGATATCATCCAACTATAGATGAGAGGGGGATCAAATCACGCTTGGATTCGGTTTCTTTTGTTATATATTCGTAATGTATTTTGAGACAACAATTTCATACCAACCTCCAAAATGTAACAATTTTAGTCACATTGTAATAGGAAATAGCCAATTGTAATGTAGGTGATAATTTTGTAATATGGATACTCATATTGTAATAAGCATGTGACATCTGTAATATGGGTAGTCACATTGTAATAGGCAAGAGCTAATTGTAATGTAGGTGACATTTTTGTAATATGAATTGTCATATTATATTAAGTAAGTTCCATATGTCATATGGACAGTCACATTGTAATAGCCAAGACCAAACCGTAATGTAGGAGATAGTTTTACAATACACATACTCATATTGTAATAAGAAAGTTCCATCTGTAATATGGACAGTCACATTATAATAGGCAAGAGACAACCGTAATGCAGGTGATAGTTTTGTAATATGGATACTCGTATTGTAATAAGCAACTGTCATTTGTAAAATGGACAGTCACATTGTAATAGGCAAGAGCCAACCATAATGTAGGTGACCGTTTGTAATATATATAGTCATATTGTAATAAGCAAGTGTCATATGTAATATGGGCATTCACATTGTAATAGGCAAGAGTCAACTATAATGTGGGTGATAGTTTTATAATATGGATAGTCATATTGTAATAAGCAAGTGTCATATGTCATATGGACATTCACATTGTAATAGGCAAGAACCAACTATAATGTAGGTGATAATTTAATAATATTAATAGTCATTTTGTAATAAGCAAGAGTCATATGTCATATGGATAGTCACATTATAATAGGCAAGAGCCAACCATAATGTAGGAGACGATTTGTTACAAATTATCTATTCTCATTATAAACTTTTATTTCTCATTATGGAATGTCACCTTTCTTTACTTGTTGTCATAACTCAGTATACATCATTAAAAAATATACATTACATTTTAGTTTTTTGTATTACAAAATATCTATTTTAGTTACAATGTGTTTATTCATATTACAATTTTCTTATGTGTGTTACAATTGCCCTTTACAATTTATAGTTTCTCTTTACTATTTACTTTGTTTCATATTATCTATTATAATTACAGAATAATTCTTATTATTATAAACTTTTATTTTTATGGGCATCTATATTTATGCAAATATGATTGAAAATACAATTATGCTATGAAAACTTTTTATATGGAACAACATTTTGTAGGATTTAAACAATCTGTAAAAATAACAGATATATTGTAATGAGAACAGAGAATCTATAATGGGAAGAAGACATTTGTAACTGAAGATGACGTTGTGTATTACAATATGGAAATGTCATTTTATTGTCACTTTTCCAGCAGGTGCGGATCAAATATGCGTTTCAGATTTACAAGTCATGCCACCGGCCCATTCTTATTCAATAATTACTAAGTAATGAAACCGGACCAATCTTATTATGTAATTACAACGTAATGCCACCGCTTATTCTGTAATTACCACATAATTCCACCGCTTCATCAAACACGGGTAACTAATCTAATCTACCCGCGCGGGCAGTAAGTAAAAATCCTATATATATATATATATATATATATATATATATATATATATTTCAATTCAGATTACAGATACCCTACATATCCTTTTTCCATCATATAAATTTGCATGAAACAATCACAACTCAAAAATTCACATACCATAGACAACACTCCATATTTAAACAATATGTGGTATTTGCGATGTATATGTAATAAGAATATGCAATCTGAATTCAATTAAATTTACATTACTCATGATCAAGATAATATAACATCTACTTGATTTGTTTGCAAGGATCAATACAAGAATCATATCCAAGGTCAAATAAGCAAATAGTCCTATGCGTTATTAGAGTTTTCAATTTCCACCAATTGTATTTTAATGAGAAGATTTAGGATTATAGTTCACTAATAGTTTTCAAATGAACCTACACCACTCACCTCAGGTGTGAAACACCTGAAATTCATAGCCCAACTACAACTTCTAATTCTTGAATAAAGTCCTTGCTTCAAGAAAACATAATCTTCCTGTTCCTCTTCACTTAAGAACCTAGAGAAGAAGCATTGAAGAAGAAAAAATGAAAGAAGAGATTAATTTGGATTCTTTTGATCCAAATCAGGGAAGTGATGAGTTCTATACATAGGACAGAATAAAATCAAATAAACTTAGTAAAGATTAATGATCTATTTAAAATTTACCAACCTTGGAAAGAGAAAACCCAGAAATCTGAAATTTCAACTTCAGATTATCCAAATCCTAAAATCCCATCCTCTCTCAAGAATTATGAAGCTTTGAAGTGTGCGACAGAAAGGAGAGGTGCTTGGGTCTTAATAAAGTCCTATATACTCATTAAGGTGATTTGAATAATTAATTATAAACATTTTTTAGTCTTTTTATTTTTCTAGAAAAATCTGGTCAGTCGAGTTTGTCTCTCTCAGAACTCGATAGATACATGGTTCTGTTGTGATACAAAATTTCTCCAAAAAAAAAATCAGAAAATTTAATATGTTGTTGAAAACTAAGCATTAAACCTTTAGTTATTATTTGAGCTTAATTGGATAATCCAATAAATTATAAAAAATCAAATACTACACTACTATACTTAATCATGTATAGCATGATCGGCTGATTTTTTCCTGGGGAAAACTCGACCGATGAATAGGTCCACGAAACTGTAAAAATTCTGAAATTTTTCAATAGCATGAATAATTGAGTTATACAATACATATTCAAAACTCAAAGTAATATGAGTCACACACAAAATAATGAAAATTTTTTACTAGACTATTATACTTAATACCAAATTCATCATCACATTCTCTATTGATGATTTCATGCAACTAGGGTTTTAAATTTATAACCCTACTAACCTAATCATTCACAACATTAATCTAACAAACAAGGTTTATGTTTTTTATTAATATTTGACTTGATTAGGAGAAAATTAAATCAATAACTATTGATGCTTAGTAAGATCTAACTAGTATTTAAAGTAATTTAGGAATGGGTCCTTACAAATCTCCCCGCCTTTTAGAGTTTCATCCCAAAACTCTAGAAAAGGTCAGGATGGCATCTCTGCCTCTCATCTTCAAGTTCCCATGTTTCTTCTTCAACTCCATGATGTCTCCATAAGACTTTGACATAGGTATCGCACATCTATACAACCTTTTGATCTTCTTATCCATGATCCTAATTGGGCCTTCCTCATAAGTCACATCATCTGCTAACTGTACATCAGATGGATAGAAGATTTTATCAGTATAAGGCTGACATTTCCTTACCATAGATACATGGAACACATCATGTATCTTCTCTAGCTCAGGTGGTAACTCAATTTGGTAAGCTACTTTTCCAACTCATTGTAGAATAGGGTATAGTCACATATATCTATGAGCTAACTTCCCCCGCTTCCTGAACCTAAGTACACCTTTCCATGGAGAAACTTTTAGATGTACTAGATCCCCTACTTGAAACTCAAGAGGTCTACGCTTGTGGTCTGCATTTCTCTTCTATCTATCCAGTGCAGCCTTCAATTGTTGGC
This sequence comes from Alisma plantago-aquatica, assembly GCA_963693085.1. Classification (NCBI taxonomy): domain Eukaryota; kingdom Viridiplantae; phylum Streptophyta; class Magnoliopsida; order Alismatales; family Alismataceae; genus Alisma; species Alisma plantago-aquatica. The sequence continues at coordinate 976,755,298 of OY856411.1, forward strand.
GTATTACATTGATCTGTTAAAAGGTTTGTTGTACCATCTCAGGTCACAACATATGTCTCTCACCAGTCTCATACCAACATACTGGCAATCTACACTTCCTACCATATAGAGCTTCATAAGGTGCCACTCCAAGACTAAATTGGTAACCATTATTCTATGCAAATTCAATCAGGCTAACATGTGAGTCCCAGCTTCTAAGGAATTATAGAACACATGCCCTAAGCATGTCTTCCAGGGTTTGTATTGTCCTTTCTGACTGTCCATCAGTTTGGGGATGAAAAGAAGTACTGAACTTCAATTGAGTTCCCATTTCATCATGTAGTATATCCCAAAACCTAGAAGTAAATTGTGGACCTCTATCTGATGCAATCAAAACTAGAACTCCATGTAGTCTGATTATCTCATCAACATATATCTGAGCTATTCTTTCAATAGAAAAAGTTGTCTTGACAGGAAGACAATGAGCTATCTTTGTCAATCTATCTATGACAACCCACATGGAATCAAGTCCCTTAGAGAAACGGGGTAAACCAACTACAAAATCCATGTCACGTGATCCCATTTCCACTCTAGTATAGGTAAAGGATGCAAATACCCACTGGGTCTTTGATGTTCTACCTTTACTTGCAGACATATACCACAGTTTTCAATAAAATCAGCTACATCTTTCTTCATTCTAGGCCACCAATACAATTCTTTGAGATTTTTATACATTTTGGAACTACCTGGATGCATTTCATACATAGATGAATGTGCTTCCACAAGCACAATATTCCTCAGCTCTGCCTGATCTGGGACACATAACCTTCCCTGAAAACATAAAAGATCCTTATTAGTGAAGTGGAAGCCTTCACTTTTCCCTTCTTGCGTCTCTTTCACTAAAGTCTAAATATAAGGATCAGTGCCTTGCATTTTTTTAATCTATTGCCCCAACACAGGTTTTATCTGGAGTTGTGTCAGAAGACCACCAGAAGATGTCATATCCATATGCACAGTCATCTCCCTCAAAGACAAAAGCATGTCCCTTCTAATTCATGCCATGAAATTCATCTCTATAGAAGAAATAAAAGATGATGACTTTCTGCTCAATGCGTCTGCCACCACATTTGCCTTTCCAGGATGGTAATCAATGGTGCAATCATAGTCTTTAATCAATTCAAGCCATCTATGTTGCCTCATATTTAGATCTTTTTGTGTGAAGATGTATTTCAAACTCTTATGATCAGTATATACCTGGAAAGGCTCTCCATATAGATAATGTCTACATGTCTTCAATGCTAAGACTACTGTAGCAAGTTTGAGGTCATGCGTAGGGTAGTTTTCTTCATGCTTCTTCAATTATCTAGAAGCATATGCCACCACCTTGCCATCCTGCCTAAGAACACAACCTAAACCCTTCTTAGAAGCATCACAATACACAACATAACCTTTCCCTATCTCAGGAAGAGTTAGGACTAGTGCAAATGTCAATAGCTTCTTCAATTGTTGAAAGCTATACTCACACTGATTTGTCCATATGAACTGGACTTCTTTCCTCATCAAACAAGTCAAAGGCATGGCAATAATGTTGAAGTCCTATATAAACCTTCAGTATTATCCTGCTAAACCAAGAAAAATCCTCACTTCAGTGGGTTTCTTGGGTTGCTCCCACTGGATTACAGATTCTACCTTCTTAGGATCTATACAAATCCCTTTAGAGGAAATCACATGGCCTAGAAATGTCACCTCAGATAGCCACAAATTGCATTTATGAAACTTAGCATATAGCTTATTTTGTCTTAGTAAATGCAAAGCCAAGCGTAAATGCTCCTCATGCTGCTCCATATTTATAGAATATATCATGATATCATCAATGAAAACAACAATGAACTGATCAAGGTACTGATGAAATACTCTATTCATCAAATCCATAAAAGATGTTGGTTCATTGATTAGTCCAAACGACATAACAAAAAACTCATAGTGCCCATATCTAGTCATAAAAGCTGTCTTAGGGACATCTTCAACCTTGATCCTGAGTTGATTGTAACCTGTTTGTAAGTTAATCTTAGAAAACATTGTTGCCCTTCTTAATTGATCAAATAGGTCATCAATCCTAGGAAAAGGATATTTATTCTTGATAGTGAATTTGTTGATTTACCTATAATCAATACACAAACACATTGTGCCATCCTTCTTCTTTACAAAAAGCACTAGTGCTCCCCATGGCAATGTTCTATGTCGAATAAAACCCTTATTAAGCAATTCTTGCAGTTGCTTCTGTAACTCTCTTAATTCAGCTGGAGCCATGTGATATGTTTCTTGTGCAATAGATTGAGTTCCTGGAGTTAGATTGATCTCAAAATCAATCTCTCTAACTGGAGGTATTCCTGGTAGTTCATCAAGAAAAACATCATTGTACTCTTTTACTATGGGTACATCAGATAAGATAGGGTTCTCAACCCTAGTATCCATTACATGTGCAAGATAGCCTGTGCATCCCTTCCTCATCATTTTCTCAGCTGTTATAGAAGATATCAAACATGTAGATAGTACTTTTCTATCACCTTGAAAGATCCAAGAAATATCTCCATTAGTGAAGATAGCGTCCTTGGTAAAGCAATCTAGCTTCACTCAATACTGCTCTAAGCAATTCATGCCTAGAATAATATCAAATCTCTTCACTTCAAGTCGTAATAAGTCCACTAGTAAGCATTGTCCATTAAATCTTACAACACATCCTGGACAAACCTCTGTCACAACTGTAGGCTGTACAGTAGGTATCTCCAACAAGAAATCAACACGTATCTCCTCAACAGAAAGCTGACCTTTAGCTATGAAATCTCGATTCACAAAAGAATGTGTAGCACCAGGGTCAGTCAACACTATAATAGGTATAAGAATGGATGTAACTAAAAAAATATGGCATGTCATAACATGTGGAGAAACAACTCCCTCATGTTGAGTCAAAGCATAAGCACGGGCTGTCGCCAGCTGCCTACCTGGACCTCATCCTCTACCCTGATGTATTATGGCTCCCTAAGTACTAGAACCTACATGTGATGCATACCCTCTACCTGAACTTTGTGGTGACACCATAATCTATACTCTAGTCATTGATTGATGTTGAGTTCTCTATGGACAATCCCTAACAGAATGTCCTTCCTGACCACATAGAAAACAACCCTTGAAACCACGGCCCCAACATGGACCTCTATGAAACATATATCAATATGTACATTGTGGTGGTGTCGAGTGAAAACTCAGCCTATGAGGTCATGTCACAGTTCATGTACTCTATGTCCTTTGTGGTGCTAGTCCCCTAGCTGCAAAAGTAGTAGTACCCCTGCCATATGGAATTTGTGGTGTAGTAGATGGCATGTTTGGCTTCTTAGAAGAATATGTAGGCGACCTAGTCATTCTCAACTATTTACTAGGTCCTGGCCTACTCAGCTCACCACATATCCTCTTGTGAGTCTCAAACTCTCGCCTCTATTGAATGACATGCTCCACACGCCTGACTGCATCAACAAAGACATGAAAATATGACATGGATTCTATCATAGCTATCCTCTCCTACAGATCATAGTTCAAACCTTATTCAAAATGCCTGATCTTATCCTCATCTGTGACACATAGCTGTGGAAAAAACCTAAGATAATCAGGAAATACAAACTCATATTCAGTCAAAGTCATCTGTCTCTGCCTCAGAGTCACAAACTGACGAATCTTGTCACGTATGTATGTGGCAGGATAATAGCGGGACTCTAACCTCTTTCTAAATTCAGCCCATGTCAAACTCTATTCATCCAGGAGTGTCTCTTCCATGCTCCACCAGTGACTTGTACTACCTTTTAGGAGATAAGTAGCATGGTTCACCTTCTCTACATCAGAAACATGAGCTATTTTAAACACCTTTTTAGTTTCATATAGCCAAGCATCTACTTCTACAGGATCAACTATGCCATAGAAGTCATAGGCACCCATCTTTCTAAGCCTCTCATAAAACCTTCTAATATCACATAATGGATAAGGAAAACTTGGAGGCGATGGAGGGACTACCCCTTTTACTGCATGAGCCATCACTGACACTAGTCTTTGTGCCATAACATAGAGAGGATCAGTGGTAGATAAGGTAGTCACTGCATGGTGTTGATCCATTACTTCAATAGGATCTTCCTGCCCTGTTTCATCCCTAGCACCACCTAATGAAGGTGCCACATAGAGAATTTCTGCCTGTTCTTCACCTCTACCAGCCATGATCTGAAAGAAAAGAGAGCATGCCATATATCATTAGATAATTTGAAGGATCCAATAACACTCATCGACTCATCTAATGTCCTTGTACATAGGTACTAACAAAAACCTAGGCTCTAATACAACAATTTGTGGGACCCCACCTCTGAGACCCCACAATGTTATCAAAACTAACTACACTAAATCTCAAATTAACAATTAAAACTTGGAATCAAGAAATTCTATTATATGAAAAACACAAATTAGTTTTTCCATTTAATTCCAGATCTGGCACAAGCAACTAAGTACTATTCATTTTCAACAGATCATATATAAGCAGGCCTAAGATGTAAGCATTATTCAAGATAAAACTCTAATACAACATGAATTAGAAAGTTACACTATTACATTCACATAAACAACCTAGATCAAGATAAAATACATCACTACAAGCAAACATACCCTCCTAAAACTCCCTAGTATAGGGACAACCTATACGTATAACCTACAACAAGAAGACAATTCTTAACCTCAGATGGTGAAGAAAAGATGACTACAGATGAGAAGCTCCTGGATGAATTGAAGTTGAATCAGTACCTGTAAAAAATTGAACCACCACTTATCAGCACATTGAGTGGAACAGGTTCAAGACAAAACTAGCATTGAACTAATTTTTTTTAATTGATTAGAGATAAGTATATTTCAGATTAAATCAAACAATTCTAAAGATCATGCAGATAATGACAGATATAAACTACAAAAGATGAACATGAAATAAAAAATAGAACTAACATGTAATCGAATATTAATAATCAAATCTTGTTCTTGTCTTGTCAAGATTCATTGTTAGGTTTTCCCTAAAATTACTTGATTTGTACCTAATCAAGTAAAAGTCGCCACGCTAGGTTCTCGTGTCAACGATTCATTGTGCACATCTTAGGGTTAACCAGAAACCCTAAGATAAACAACAGACTCTGGTCTACCTCAGAGTTGCTAAATACTGGCTAGGTAAGAGCATAAAGCCTCTCTAACTTACAGACCTCATCTCAGGTACATGAGATAGGTTTAATGACATAAATGTCAAAGCTAGGGCATCACGTATCAGATACTAAACAAAGCTATCCATATTGATCCCTTTCACATAAAGATCACAATTTCCATAACAGTGTTTCAAATACAATGCAATTCATTCACTTAGAAATAGAGAATTTAGATTAGCATCTCATCTTGAAATCTTTCCTAAATTATGGAGACCTAGCCTTCAAGGTCTAGAATCACACTCCAACATTCCTTTTCATAATCCATTAGAAGGAATCCATTTCATTTCCCCAGTGCAGACCTCAGGGGAAAATCATAGTGTTCAGGGCTCCTATCTAGATGATTAGGTTATAATTTATATTAAGTGCATTTACTCACTTTAAGGAAAATAAGGGATTATGATATGGCACATATGTGACTTTGCATTCTAATCCTAGGATATGTGGATTAGGTTTTCAGATATTCATATGTTTCAATTTAGGTTACAGATACCCTACATATCCTTTTTCCATCATATAAATTTGCATGAAACAATCACAACTCAAAAATTCACATATCATAGACAACACTCCATATTTAAACAATATTTGGTATTTGCATTGTATATGTAATAATAATATGCAATCTAAATTCAATTAAATTTACATTACTCATGATCAGATAATATAACATCCACTTGATTCATTTGCAAGGATCAATACAAGAATCATATCCAAGGTCAAATAAACAAATAGTCATATGTATTATTAGAGTTCTCAATTTCCACCAATTGTAGTTTAATGAGGAGACTTAGGATTATAGTTCACGAATAGTTTTCAAATGAACCTACACCACTCACCTCAGGTGTGAAACACCTAAAATTCGTAGCCCAACAACTAATGCTAATTCTTGAATAAAGTCCTTGCTTTAAGAAAATAGAATCTTCCTTCTCCTCTTCACTCAAGAACCTAGAAGAAGAAGAATTGAAGAAGAAAGAATGAAAGAAGAGATTAATTTGGATTCTTTTGATCCATATCAGGGAAGTAATGAGTTCTATACATAGGAGAGAATAAAAGAAAATTAACTTAGTAAAGAATAATGATCAATACAAAATTTACCAACCTTGGAAAGAGAAAACCCATAAATCTAAAATTTCCACTTCAGATTCTCCATACCCTAAAATCCCCTCCTCTCTCAATAATTACAAAGCTCTGAACTGTGGGACAGAAATGAGAGGTTCTTGGGTCATAATAGAGTCCGAAATACTCATTAAGGTGCTTGGAATAATTAATTATAAACAGTTTTTAGACTTTTTTATTTTTCAAGAAAAATCTAGTTGGTCGAGTTTGTCTCTCTCATGCTGTGAAACAAAACTTCTCCAAAAAATATGAAAATTTAATATCTTATTTAAAATTGAGTATTAAACCTTCTTTTAAAATTTGATCTTAATTGGATAATCCAATCAATTATAAAAAACCAAATACTACACTACTATACTTAAGCCTATATAGCATGATCAGCTGAGTTTTTCCTGGGGAAAACTCGACCGATCAACAAGTCCAGGAAACTCTAAAATTCTGAAATTTTTCACTAACATGAATAATTGAATTATACAATACATATCCAAAAAATAATAAAAATATTTTACTAGACTGTTATACTTAACACCAAATTCATAGGGGCACAACTCTCTCTCTCTAGGGTTTCTCTCACTTCTCTCTAACTGGAGACGCTGCTGGGGGGAGGGGCATCATCTCTGGTGTACCCTCCCCTTGGCTTCCAACCAGCCATGATGATTGAAGCAAAGGGTTCGTTATCCTAGAGGTGAAGGCGTCGAACTGATCCAGTTGCCTCGACGGTTGATCCTCTCGGTCCGGGAAGCGTGGGTTGTGTCTGCACTGTGTGAGCCGCGACCTGATTGAGGTCATCTTCTTCAATTCAATCGACTCCATTTTGTTCATGAGTGATGAATGGAGTAGAGCCCTCCCCTATCGTTGCTCACATTTTCTTCGTTGCCGCCCCTACCACTAGTGCCTAATTCCCCCCGAGATAAGACATGGCTCTCCAGGTTCTTGGTGCCGCTGTTTGCATCTGATATAGCTCTGGCATCCTAGGTGGAGTTGGCTCCTCGACGGGGGTCTGGGTTCACTCCTGTGATGTTTCTACTGCAGGGCCTCTCCATCGATAACTTAGATCCACCCCCATGGGCTCTGGTGGCGTCCTCCAGGCTCGATGGGGTTCCTCCCCCAGGCTTTGGTGGCGTCCTCCTCACCTTGCAGGCATCCTTTGAGGGTCTTCAGGGTGGCCGATCGAGTCTACGTGATGGGGTTCTCGAGTTGGTTTCCTTTGGTCTTTCTCCTACTGCTTGCTGGATGCCATTCAGTTGATCGACGAAATTCCCTTGTGCAAATAGGGGCTTCGAGCTCTTGAGTTGTTGGCTCTTATTGTTGTGAGGTACATCACTCTCAACATGTCCATTCCTTATGCTCCTCGGAGATTGCTCCTAGTTAAGCCTACAACAAGGAGCTGGGGTCAGATCCTTCATCCTGACTTCCCCTCCTTTGTTGGGTGAAGGAACACCCCTTAGGTGTTGACGAGAAACCTCTTTGTAAGAAGTTGTTTGTGGTTCCTATTGCAGGACATCAACAGATTGCTTCCATGGTTTCAGATGTTAGTTGAATCCTCTAATTGTTGGCATAGGACCACATATTGTGGGTGTAGCTATTAGACAGTTGGTACCATTCCAAGAATGAAAGGATTGTTTCGAACCTCTTAGGCTTGCAGTTCTCTATCGGTGGAATGTGATGGTTCTGGTGATCTGAGAAGATTTGAAGCTAGTGATGTTGTTCTAGGCAGGATTACTTGGTGGATGTCATATTGTAATCTATAGTTACTCTTTGTGGGTGGGCTTATGGCATGTATCTGCAGGTTGTAATAAATCGTTCTCCTGGTAGGAATGACTGGCTTTTAGTCTTGTTAGTTCGATGTTCTTCTCAGAGACTGTTATCTTTAGGTCTAGTGTAATACCCCTTGCATGGGGTATATGGTCCTTGGTCAAGCTCTTAGCTCGTTGTGATGTAATGAGGTACTCTGTGCCCAAAGTTTTTGGTTTTAGTAACACGCTTTTTGACCGACAAAAAAAACACCAAATTCATCATCACATTCTCTATTTATGATTTCATGCAACTTAAGTTTTAAATTTATAACCCTACTAACCTAATCATTCACAACATTAATATAACAAACAAGGTTTATGTTTTTTATTAATATTTGACCTGTTTAGGAGAAAATTAAATCAATAACTATTTATGCTTAGTAAGATCTAACTAGGATTTAAAGTAAATTAGGAATTGTCCTTACGATGAATGTCATATTAGATCACTTGGGATTAAGTTCATAAGTGATTGCCTCTAAGTGAAGTGGGAGTCTGTTGGTGTCTATGACCAGAGAGCCAATCATATGATGATTTTTATAGCATATCTTATAAATGATTTGGTTAATATTAAAGGCAATCTTCTAATTTATTTTGTTTTATTCACTTATGAATAATGATGTAACATAATAATTTTCTAAAGAATGATGTTGCTAAATGATGTATGTCTTCAAGTTGAGAACCTAAACAATGAGATCATACAAATGTCAATATTATATACATTGTTATTATGTCCCTAGTCGGATGTTATTGTGGAAGGATGATAGGCAACAATAACACATAAGACTGGAGTGTGTGTTGGTTGATGACAAAATCTTATTTAAGTCATGATATGGGATATCAAACCAAACACAAAGATACTTGTTAGAGAATAATGCTTAGGATAGACCCACCTTGAGTGTGATGCATGGAAACCATGATTGGTAGTCAGAATCATCTCTCATAGTGATGATGGTGATTCTGGTTCTTAGACGTAAAGTCACTACAGTCATCAAATGCCATTCGATGTACTTTGACTTCATCCACCTTGACCTTGAATAAGGGTTGTGTAAAGGTGGTGCTCAGATAAATTGTGACACATGGTGATGACTATGAGTGATGTAGATGGGATTTGTAACACCCCTGACCTGGGTTATGACCTAACCCTGGAAGTTTTGCCTAAATATGTAATTAATATACTTGTGAACACTCCCTGGCATGTAATTAAGTTCCTCAGGAACATTTACTTTCAATTTTGCTCCTTTTTGTATAAAGTAGTAGCATTGTGTTGTATGCAGGGACCTATGTGCAAATTACCCAGTTTAAGGGTTGAACTTGCAAAATTCACAAGATAAGATGTTCCTTTGATGTTGAAACATCATGTGAATGGTTATGGTAAAGTTTGAGGGATTTCCCAAGCTTGAGCACCAAGGTGCAGCTGTGGAAGCAATTCCCATGCTTAGAAACCCTAATTTGGGGTAAAGTGCAATTTACCCAAATTGAGGGGTCCAACTTGTAATTTTCACCATCTAGAACATCTTTTATGACCCTTGTCATCATTTAGAGTAAAAATGATGAAAGGGATACATCATTTAATAATTAAATGAGAAAAATGATCTTTGTGATAGAAATCACCTAAAATGGGTACAAAACCCTTTCCTGTATGTACCCTAGTTGAAGGTTGGATTCCTTTACCCTTAGATCTTGAGTTTTCTTGAGATTTGCATAAGATTAGATGGGCTTGGACGTGCCCTTGAACAAGGAGGGACCTAGATGTGAATTTTGAATTTGAAAGGTCCTTGTAGTAGGAAATAGGCTTAAGCTATAAAAAGGCTTTTCCTTTGCAAATGAGCAAACGATCTTTCCCTGTTCCATTCATTTCCTTTCTTTCCCAAACGGCCAAGCCTTGCTCTGGAGCTCAGGAGAAACGACCAAGGGTGCAAGGTAGGTTTGGATTCCCCTTCTTGCCCAAATTCCATGGTTAGAATTCGGATTCAAGGACAAATTCATGGCTAGCTTACTTAATTCTATCTTTTTAGCCATCTTTTCTCAACCTTCCTTGGAGGATTAACCTTGGCCGACCTGTGGAGCTTCTAGGACGCCATTAAAGGCTTGGAGCTCGAAAGCTTGGAGGTCAAGGAGCAAGCTTTAGGCGGGTTTTATAACTCTAAACTTGATGCTTCGATTATACATCTTTTCTATGCATATAGTTGATAGATCTTCTTCTTCCCTATCTTCCCTTGCATCCTTGCAAGCAAAATCGTGAAGAACTGCTACTGTTCTTAAGGTGGAAGATAAGGGCGTTAATTACTATGCTTATCCACAGATTTTCACTTTATCAAACGACCTCCACCTATTGCTCAAAACGGTTTCAAACCGTTTGGTGGGCAAACGGTTTCAGGGTCGTTTGAGGGAAAACGGTCTCAAGACCGTTTGGTCCCGTTGACCAAGCGAAGACCGTTTGGGAATCTTGTTCATAATTATGTAGGTTAATCACCCACGAAATTTGAGAGGTTAACTCCAAAGGAATCGTGAGATATGAGCAAATCAATTAGCAAAACGAATTGAATTAATTTCTGATTTGCAATCTGTTTAATTTGCCCTTTTTGGGCAAACGGTCTCAAGACCGTTTAAGATGGTTGACTAAACGTTGACCGTTTGGGATTACTGTTCATAATGATGTTAATTAACGACTCACCAAATTTTATGGATTAATTCCAAACGAGTCATGAGTTGAAGGATGATTAATAGGGCAAACCCTAATTGAAATTAGTGCTGAATCTCCTATGAGTTAAGTTGAGATTTTGGGTTGCTTAGCCCAAACGGTTTCAAGACCGTTTGGGAATCACCCAAACGGTCTCAAGACCGTTTGGGGGTCACCCCAAGACCGTTTGGAGGTCTGGGGTCAAGTATAGTTGATCAATTGAAGGTCCAAAGGCACCAAATCATATTGCAATTAAGTATTGATGTGATGATCAACTCAATAGATCAAACCTTGATAAATTTTCGCTAAAGTCCAAAGGATGGATGGGCAAACGGTCTCAAGACCGTTTGGAACTCATCCAAACGGTCTCAAGACCGTTTGGTGTCAACCCAAGACCGTTTGAAGGTCTAGGGTTGAGTTAATCTAATGGTTTGAGGGTCCAATTGTAGGAAATTGATGCATTGTTGAAAATTGCTGATTTTGACCTAATTGGACTTCAACCTTAGTCAAAACGACTTGGTTTTTGGTCAAACTTTGGGCAAACGGTCTCAAGACCGTTTGGATGATGTCCAAACGACCTCAAGACCGTTTGGGCCAAGTTTGAGCCCAATTGGAGGTCAATTGATAGGTTCAACCTTGAATTGTTTCACATTGTTGAACATTGATGACCAATCAACTTGAAACCCTAATTGAGAACGATTGAACCCTAATTGGTTTACAATTGAGGGTCAATTTGATGTCTAAGTGGTTAAGGCTAACCCTAATTGGCTCAATGTATAAGTGGTTAGCATACCTTTAGCCAATTGAGGGCTTCAACATACATATCCTTGAACTTTGGTGACCTTTGAACCCTTTTGGAGGTCCAAACGGTTTGAGCCCATTTGGACCAAACGGTCTCAAGACCGTTTGGGTCCAAACGGTCTCAAGACTGTTTGAGACCAAACGGTCTCAGGACCGTTTGGGGCCAAACGGTCTCAAGACCGTTTGGGCTCAAACGACCTCAAGACCGTTTGAGCTCAAACGACCTCAAGGTCGATTGGTCCAAACGACCTCAAACCGATTGAAGCTCCAAACGGTTTGGAAGTCAACCCTTCCAAACGGTCTCAAGACCGTTTGGATCCAAACGGTCTCAAGACCGTTTGAGGGCCAAATGGTCTCAAGACCGTTTAGGTGGTTGAAACTGTTTGAAGGTTGAAACCGTTTGGAGATTTGTGATGGTTTGTACTTAACCATTTGATGATGTAATCAGTTCAATGGTGATTCAATCTAAACCCTAATGGTAACCTAGGTCATTAAGGGACTATGTGATTAGTGGGTTAACCCATGATGGTGATCATGTGGCAAATTACCAAAATACCCTTGAAGGGTCTAAAGGGGTAAAACCCTAATCTAATCAAACCCTAATCACATAATGTTGATGCTTTGGCTCACATCAGTCAATAGAGACTTGTCTCAACCTAATCTAGAGTGGTGTTGCCACCATCTACTAGAGAGAGGAAAGAGAAAGTGTTTCTAGAGAGAGAAAGTATCCTAGAGAGAGAAAGTGCCCTTTTTAGGAGGAATCTCTAGTAAGATACTTCTTTTACACATGAAGGTGCATGATTAGGGAATGACCCACCTATGTGAGGTCATGGAAACCCTAATGATGATATCTAATGGATCTTAATGATAATTAAGAGTCTTAATGATGATGTTTCTCTTACATGATGATGTAATGAGTACAATTCACCATGGAGTGAATAGTAAACCCTAATTTTTGGGCGATGACATGAAAGATAAATAGTAAACCCTGATTGTAAGGGTTATTAAGTGGAACCTTATTTGAAGGTAATTCCATGTGGAACCCTAGTTGTGGGTGATCCCATGTGGAACCCTATTTTAGGGTGATTCCATGTGAAACACTAGTTGAGGGTGAATCCAAGTGAAACCCTAATTGGGGATGTATTCCTATTTACTGAAGTGTTTACTATTATCTGTTGAATTAACCATGTAGGTTGTTGTGAGATGATGATCACACCCAGGTATGGAATACCATGTTATATTCATTGAAGGCATGTCTTATGCTTTATGAATAGTGAACCATCTTGATGCACTGCTAAGTGACATCCTTTGTGATTTATGGGCTGTAAGAGCCATAAATGTTATTAAGGTCATGCTTGACAGATGACTTGAGATGAATATCTGATAATTGTGATAAGTTAGGCCTGTTACATTTTGTATTCTCATATATAGCTGTGTTACTGTATGATGATTGGAATACTGAATGTACCTAACTAATCAAGTGAAATGTAGAGCCCTGATCATAGATCCATCATTGTCAGTTGTCTAAATGATGGTGAAACAGGTTTTCCTAAGGGAACTCCTGGAGCACATACTGTTGAGTATGTGGGGTACATGGATGTGTAGAACCTGACATCCTAGTGTAGGTATTTGATGTAGATTCTCGTAGTCCGTCATACCTTCACTATAACAGAAAGGGTGAGTGGATGATGTAGATTCTAGTAGTCCATCAGACCCCACCCCAAAGTTTTAAAGGTGAGTTGTATCTCTACACTCCCTTAAAGACATAAACCCCGTATCGGTGAAAGATAAACAAGAAATCTTCCGATAGCGAAGAGAGTACAGAATGCCACTGTAACTCTAAAAATAGCGAAGGACCAGAGTACCCTGGTGAGCTATTACATAGACATCCCGCCAGATGTCAAACAATCAATCCTCTAACTGACTGAGGAAGATGAGGTCATAAGAATCCGGCTCTCTTAATGACCTATGTATGATACTGATGTGACTTCTTAGCGATCAGTTGGAGTATGAGTGGTATGCCTCATCTCCACAGGGCATAATAATGTTTGGAAAAACATAAACAACAGCGTAGTATATCTGTTAGAGTTAATTATGAGTTATTTGATTGATGTTACCTTGAATAGCATAGATGTTCTCATATTTTAATATTGATTGAACTCTTGCTTATCATCAGAACTGCCAGTGAATATCTTGAAGGCTCTTATTGCTTTAGTTATTCCTTGCTTTGCTTATAAAGCCTAGTGGAGAGTTATAACTCTCGCTGGGGCAATTATGTATAATTGTCTCACCCCGTAGACTTCTACTTTTTAGGTGGTCGTCGAAGACGAAGGAACAAGAACTCAGGTGAACAATCCCAGCAACAGCAGCATCAGGAGCAGTAAATATCTCAGGTGGAGATCTAGCCTGCTTCATGGTGTAGTTAGAGTTAAGTCCTATGTGTCCTCTGTACTCTCAGGTCCTGGAGTGTTTTGAAGTATGAATTCTTGAGAGTTTTGGTATCATGTTGTATATAATTACTCAAGAAGTAATTGTCAGTGATGTAAACAGTTAAATCCTTTTTCTATGGAAAAGGTTTGTGGTTTCAGGCTCTTGTCTCGAAAAGTTTTAATTTCCCGTGATTTTTGTCTTCCGCTGTTTACCGATTGCTTCCGCACATGATTAAATCGGGATTAATTCGTGGTTTGGAGATCGGAGCCCACAATTAAGTGGTATCAGAGCTCCAGGTTCATCCGAGTCTACAGAGGCATAGGACTTAGGAAGTCGAGTCTATCTTTAGTATTCCTTCCTTATCTAATAGAATCTTCTACTCCTCAGGAGAAGAAGATACTTAAGATGTCAGAGCCACATGATGAGAATGTGGAAGAAAGTAGTGCTAGTGCACCTCAAGGTGGTGCAGGAGTACCAGGATTGGAACAGCATGTACCAGAACAACCTAGAGAGCCACCCCAGTTTGATCCAGATGACATGGGTAACCCAGCAGTCCAGACAATGTTTGGGCAGTTTATGACTGCCATGACACACATAACCGACAGGTTGCCTATGCCTGCACCTAGGGTACCTGCCCAGCCTGAGGGGCAAGGTATCGGGAAGACGTTCGAGCGACTACGTCGTGTCGGAGCTACCGAGTACCATGGGACTGCTGACCCCGCAGATGCTGATCTGTGGTTGACAGAGCTGGAGAAGGCCTTCAGGATCCTCAACATCCCTGAAGCTGAGAAGGTTAGACATGCTGTCTATCTTCTCAAAGGAAGTGCTGGTCACTGGTGGAACATGGAAGAGCAGAAGAGACCTGGGGCAGAGTTCTCATGGGAAGAGTTTCGTCGGGAATTTATCAATAGATATTTTCCCAAGACCTTCCTAGACGAGAAGATCTCTCAGTTTGAGAGACTGAGACAGGGTATTATGAACATTAGCGAATACGAAGCTAAGTTCATGGAGCTGTTGCGATTTTGTCCGCACATGGCTGCCACAGAAGAAGAAAGAATCAGAAGGTTTGAGAAGGGGTTGAATGCTGACATGTCTACCCCAGTGTCTGCCTTAGAGAACCGAGAGAGATTCTCTACCTTTGTTGAGTCAGTCCGAAGGATAGAGAGATCTGTAGTTGAGAAAAGACAAACCCATAAAAGATATCCACAGTTCCAGGGTTCTTCATCTAGGGATTCCAAGAAACCTAGATTCTCTGCACCTAACCCTCCGCCACCCAGATCGAGTTTTCAAACTCAATGGACACCAAGCAGAGGTAGAGGACGAAGTCAACCGCTTCAAGGGACGCATAGTTCTGCATCTGTGTCAGTTACTGGACCACCCAGACCACAGCAACAGGAAAAGAGTTGCTACAACTGTGGTAAGGTGGGACACTTGATGAAGGATTGTCGTTCTAGGGCTGTCGGTGTGACACAACAAACCCCGAGACAGAATCGACAGGGATCTCAGAATAGACAACATCAAGGAGCAGCTCGAGGACGTGGACAAGCGTCTCAAGCTGGATCATCAGCACCACCTCAACAGCAGGCTACAGCAAGGTTCTATGCTATGAACCCACCAGAAGCAGTGGTCAATCCACAAGTGGTGACAGGTCAGATGGAACTTTTATATTCTGATATGTCTAAATCTTGTGTAGTATCTGTTCTGATTGACCCGGGTGCTACGCACTCTTTCATCACTCGAAGAGTGATTCGTAACTGCAATATGACAACTAGTCATAGGGCAGATAAGTTGTTGTTGGAGACTCCGTTGAGTGGGTCTGCTGTTCTGCAAGAAGTATGCTCTCCTTGCGTACTTTTCTTTTCTAAGCATCGCATTCAAGTGGATCTCATACCGCTTGATATGCAAGGATTTGATATAATCCTAGGGATGGATAACTTGGAAAAGTATCGAGTTGTCTTGGATTGTGAATCCAAGCTGGCAGTGTTTGCTGATGAAAGCAACACATGGATCTTTCAAGGTGAAAGAAAGATTCTGCCCACCTGTCTTGTATCAGCTATGGTTGCTGATAAGTTGATGAGGCAAGGATGCTACGCATTCTTAGCCCATGTGGTAGATGTTACCAAGAAGAGTTCCAACCCTGCTGAAGTTCCGATAGTCAGGGAATTCGAGGATGTGTTTCCCGAAGAACTTCCTGGTATACCACCACCCCGGGAAATTGATTTTGAGATCAATTTGGTCCCAGATACGAAACCTATAGCCCAGACTCCGTATAGGATGGCGCCTGCTGAGATGGCAAAACTCAAGAAACAGCTTCAAGAGTTACTTGAGAAGGGTTTCATCCGACCGAGTACCTCACCTTGGGGTGCTCCGGTTTTGTTTGTTAAAAAGAAAGATGGATCGATGCGGTTGTGCATTGATTATAGACAACTCAATAAAGTAACGATAAAGAATAAATATCCTTTGCCGAGGATTGATGATCTTTTCGACCAGTTGCGTGGTGCGACAGTCTTTTCTAAGATAGACTTAAGGTCTGGATATCATCAACTCCGCATTAAGGACAGTGACATATCTAAGTCCGCCTTTAGGACAAGATATGGTCACTATGAGTTCACGGTCATGTCGTTTGGACTAACCAATGCACCGGCTGCATTCATGGAACTCATGAATAGAGTCTTTCGACCTTTCCTTGATCAGTGTGTTGTCGTCTTCATAGACGACATATTGATTTATAGTAAGGATGCTCAGCAGCATGAGCAACACCTTCGCCAGACTTTGACCTTGCTAAGAGAGCATAAGCTATACGCTAAGTTTAGCAAGTGTGAGTTTTGGTTATCTGAAGTATCCTTCCTTGGACATGTGGTATCTGCCTCGGGAATTCGTGTTGACCCTGCAAAGATAGAATCCGTTCTGCAGTGGGAACAACCGAAGACATCGACGGAGATTAGAAGTTTCTTGGGGTTAGCTGGTTATTATCGAAGGTTTATTAAAAATTTCAGTTCTATAGCCTTACCTTTGACCAAGTTAACCCGGAAGGATGTTCCTTTTGCTTGGAGTGATAAGTGTCAACAGTCTTTTCAGCTGTTGAAGGAGAGGTTGACAAGTGCACCTGTGCTTGTGTTACCTGAGCAAGGAAAGGAATATATAATCTTTTGTGATGCCTCCAAGAATGGACTTGGATGTGTGTTGATGCAGGATAACCAAGTGATTTCTTTTGCTTCCCGACAGCTTAAGAAACACGAAGAGAATTATCCGACACACGATCTAGAGTTAGCTGCTGTGGTCCATGCTTTGAAAATCTGGAGACATTATCTCTACGGAGAAACTTTCCAGATTTTCACAGACCACAAGAACCTTAAGTACATCTTCACTCAGCATGAGCTTAATATGAGGCAACGTCGCTGGATGGAGTTAATCAAGGACTACGATTGTACGATTGATTACCATCCGGGCAAGGCCAATGTGGTTGCAGATGCCTTGAGTAGGAAATCAGCAACATCAACCATGGATAGGGCACAACTAAGTTCCTTAGTATGCTCTAGAAGAGATATGCTTATCTCTTTAAGGCATGACAATGTGCAGTTGAAGGCATCATTGTTAGCCGGTCTGTTAGCTGAGATGCAGATTAAACCTACCTTAAGAGAGCAGATAAAGGAGGCACAACAAGTAGATGTTTCTGTACAGCAGATTAGATTCGAGTTTGGAAATGAGAAGCGAGAAGGTTTTCATGAGTCAGATGACCAGGTGGCATGCTATCATGGAAGGATGATAGTGCCAGATGTGGACGACCTGAGGAAGTTAGTCCTGGAAGAAGCTCATTCTTCGATGTATGCTATGCATCAAGGGAGCACCAAGATGTATCGAAACTTGAAAGACATGTATTGGTGGCCTGGGATGAAGAAGGATGTAGCTGAGTTTGTTCTGAGGTGTCCTGTGTGTCAGCAGGTCAAGGCTGAACACCAGAAACCTGCAGGGACAATGCAACCCTTACCCATACCACAGTGGAAGTGGGACCATGTAACCATGGACTTTGTTGTTGGCCTACCCAGGACAAACAAAGGACATGATTCCATTTGGGTAGTTGTTGATAGGTTGACAAAGACAGCGCATTTCTTACCTGTCAAAACAACCTATACTGCTGAAAGGTTATCCCAGATATATGTCCAAGAGATAGTGCGTTTGCACGGAGTTCCTGTCACTATAGTTTCTGACAGAGGTCCCCAGTTTACAAGTCGCTTTTGGGAACAGTTACACAGAGCCCTAGGCACCAAGTTAAGGTTTAGTACAGCCTTTCATCCTCAAACTGATGGACAGTCAGAAAGGACTATACAGACCTTAGAAGATCTGTTGAGAGCATGTGTTCTCCAGTTTACCGGGAGTTGGGATCTACATCTAAGCTTGATAGAGTTTGCCTATAACAATAGCTATCAACATAGCATTGATATGGCACCATATGAAGCCTTATATGGCAGACGTTGTAGATCACCCTTGTGTTGGTATGAAACTGGTGAGCACCAGTTATTAGGCCATGATCTTGTGCAGCAAACTACAGAAAAGATTAAAGTTATACAACAACAGCTTAAGACTGCACAAGATAGACAGAAATCATATGCCGATAAACGTCGTAGACCCCTAGAATTCCAGGATGGAGACAGAGTGTATCTCAAGGTCTCACCTTGGAAAGGAGTCCTTCGTTTTGGGAAGAAAGGAAAGTTAGCTCCTAGAT
The DNA here is from genome assembly GCA_963693085.1 of Alisma plantago-aquatica. Classification (NCBI taxonomy): domain Eukaryota; kingdom Viridiplantae; phylum Streptophyta; class Magnoliopsida; order Alismatales; family Alismataceae; genus Alisma; species Alisma plantago-aquatica. The sequence continues at coordinate 976,774,099 of OY856411.1, forward strand.
TTTTGGGACCTTATCCAATTGTTGAAAAAGTTGGAAAGGTGGCCTATAGACTAGAGTTACCTCTAGAGTTGCAGAAGCTGCACCCTGTGTTTCACATTTCCATGCTGAGGAAATGTCATCCAGATACCGAGTCAGTTCTACAACCTATGGAGGTAAAATTGAATGAAGATATAACGTATGAGGAGGGACCAGTGTCAATCCTCGATAACAGAACTAAAAAGTTAAAGAAGAAGGATATAAGCCTTGTAAAAGTCCTCTGGAACCATCGTGGTGTTGAAGAAGCCACTTGGGAACTAGAAGATGAAATGAGAAGAAAATATCCTGCTCTCTTCTTATAATATGCTTTATCGATTTCGGGGACGAAATCCTTTTGAAGGGGTAAAGAATTTGTAACACCCCTGACCTGGGTTATGACCTAACCCTGGAAGTTTTGCCTAAATATGTAATTAATATACTTGTGAACACTCCCTGGCATGTAATTAAGTTCCTCAGGAACATTTACTTTCAATTTTGCTCCTTTTTGTATAAAGTAGTAGCATTGTGTTGTATGCAGGGACCTATGTGCAAATTACCCAGTTTAAGGGTTGAACTTGCAAAATTCACAAGATAAGATGTTCCTTTGATGTTGAAACATCATGTGAATGGTTATGGTAAAGTTTGAGGGATTTCCCAAGCTTGAGCACCAAGGTGCAGCTGTGGAAGCAATTCCCATGCTTAGAAACCCTAATTTGGGGTAAAGTGCAATTTACCCAAATTGAGGGGTCCAACTTGTAATTTTCACCATCTAGAACATCTTTTATGACCCTTGTCATCATTTAGAGTAAAAATGATGAAAGGGATACATCATTTAATAATTAAATGAGAAAAATGATCTTTGTGATAGAAATCACCTAAAATGGGTACAAAACCCTTTCCTGTATGTACCCTAGTTGAAGGTTGGATTCCTTTACCCTTAGATCTTGAGTTTTCTTGAGATTTGCATAAGATTAGATGGGCTTGTACGTGCCCTTGAACAAGGAGGGACCTAGATGTGAATTTTGAATTTGAAAGGTCCTTGTAGTAGGAAATAGGCTTAAGCTATAAAAAGGCTTTTCCTTTGCAAATGAGCAAATGATCTTTCCATGTTCCATTCATTTCCTTTCTTTCCCAAACGGCCAAGCCTTGCTCTGGAGCTCAGGAGAAACGACCAAGGGTGCAAGGTAGGTTTGGATTCCCCTTCTTGCCCAAATTCCATGGTTAGAATTCGGATTCAAGGACAAATTCATGGCTAGCTTACTTAATTCTATCTTTTTAGCCATCTTTTCTCAACCTTCCTTGGAGGATTAACCTTGGCCGACCTATGGAGCTTCTAGGACGCCATTAAAGGCTTGGAGCTCGAAAGCTTGGAGCTCAAGGAGCAAGCTTTAGGCGGGTTTTATAACTCTAAACTTGATGCTTCGATTATACATCTTTTCTATGCATATAGTTGATAGATCTTCTTCTTCCCTATCTTCCCTTGCATCCTTGCAAGCAAAATCATGAAGAACTGCTACTGTTCTTAAGGTGGAAGATAAGGGCGTTAATTACTATGCTTATCCACAGATTTTCACTTTATCAAACGACCTCCACCTATTGCTCAAAACGGTTTCAAACCGTTTGGTGGGCAAACGGTTTCAGGGTCGTTTGAGGGCAAACAGTCTCAAGACCGTTTGGTCCCGTTGACCAAGCGAAGACCGTTTGGGAATCTTGTTCATAATTATGTAGGTTAATCACCCACGAAATTTGAGAGGTTAACTCCAAAGGAATCGTGAGATATGAGCAAATCAATTAGCAAAACGAATTGAATTAATTTCTGATTTGCAATCTGTTTAATTTGCCCTTTTTGGGCAAACGGTCTCAAGACCATTTAAGATGGTTGACTAAACGTTGACCGTTTGGGATTACTGTTCATAATGATGTTAATTAACGACTCACCAAATTTTATGGATTAATTCCAAACGAGTCATGAGTTGAAGGATGATTAATAGGGCAAACCCTAATTGAAATTAGTGCTGAATCTCCTATGAGTTAAGTTGAGATTTTGGGTTGCTTAGCCCAAACGGTTTCAAGACCGTTTGGGAATCACCCAAACGGTCTCAAGACCGTTTGGGGGTCACCCCAAGACCGTTTGGAGGTCTGGGGTCAAGTATATTTGATCAATTGAAGGTCCAAAGGCACCAAATCATATTGCAATTAAGTATTGATGTGATGATCAACTCAATAGATCAAACCTTGATAAATTTTCGCTAAAGTCCAAAGGATGGATGGGCAAACGGTCTCAAGACCGTTTGGAACTCATCCAAACGGTCTCAAGACCGTTTGGTGTCAACCCAAGACCGTTTGAAGGTCTAGGGTTGAGTTAATCTAATGGTTTGAGGGTCCAATTGTAGGAAATTGATGCATTGTTGAAAATTGCTGATTTTGACCTAATTGGACTTCAACCTTAGTCAAAACGACTTGGTTTTTGGTCAAACTTTGGGAAAACGGTCTCAAGACCGTTTGGATGATGTCCAAACGACCTCAAGACCGTTTGGGCCAAGTTTGAGCCCAATTGGAGGTCAATTGATAGGTTCAACCTTGAATTGTTTCACATTGTTCAACATTGATGACCAATCAACTTGAAACCCTAATTGAGAACGATTGAACCCTAATTGGTTTACAATTGAGGGTCAATTTGATGTCTAAGTGGTTAAGGCTAACCCTAATTGGCTCAATGTATAAGTGGTTAGCATACCTTTAGCCAATTGAGGGCTTCAACATACATATCCTTGAACTTTGGTGACCTTTGAACCCTTTTGGAGGTCCAAACGGTTTGAGCCCATTTGGACCAAACGGTCTCAAGACCGTTTGGGTCCAAACGGTCTCAAGACCGTTTGAGACCAAACGGTCTCAAGACTGTTTGGGGCCAAACGGTCTCAAGACCGTTTGGGCTCAAACGACCTCAAGACCGTTTGAGCTCAAACGACCTCAAGGTCGATTGGTCCAAACGACCTCAAACCGATTGAAGCTCCAAACGGTTTGGAAGTCAACCCTTCCAAACGGTCTCAAGACCGTTTGGATCCAAACGGTCTCAAGACCGTTTGAGGGCCAAACGGTCTCAAGACCGTTTAGGTGGTTGAAACCGTTTGAAGTTTGAAACCGTTTGGAGATTTGTGATGGTTTGTACTTAACCATTTGATGATGTAATCAGTTCAATGGTGATTCAATCTAAACCCTAATGGTAACCTAGGTCATTAAGGGACTATGTGATTAGTGGGTTAACCCATGATGGTGATCATGTGGCAAATTACCAAAATACCCTTGAAGGGTCTAAAGGGGTAAAACCCTAATCTAATCAAACCCTAATCACATAATGTTGATGCTTTGGCTCACATCAGTCAATAGAGACTTGTCTCAACCTAATCTAGAGTGGTGTTGCCACCATCTACTAGAGAGAGGAAAGAGAAAGTGTTTCTAGAGAGAGAAAGTATCCTAGAGAGAGAAAGTGCCCTTTTTAGGAGGAATCTCTAGTAAGATACTTCTTTTACACATGAAGGTGCATGATTAGGGAATGACCCACCTATGTGAGGTCATGGAAACCCTAATGATGATATCTAATGGATCTTAATGATAATTAAGAGTCTTAATGATGATGTTTCTCTTACATGATGATGTAATGAGTACAATTCACCATGGAGTGAATAGTAAACCCTAATTTTTGGGCGATGACATGAAAGATAAATAGTAAACCCTGATTGTAAGGGTTATTAAGTGGAACCTTATTTGAAGGTAATTCCATGTGGAACCCTAGTTGTGGGTGATCCCATGTGGAACCCTATTTTAGGGTGATTCCATGTGAAACACTAGTTGAGGGTGAATCCAAGTGAAACCCTAATTGGGGATGTATTCCTATTTACTGAAGTGTTTACTATTATCTGTTGAATTAACCATGCAGGTTGTTGTGAGATGATGATCACACCCAGGTATGGAATACCATGTTATATTCATTGAAGGCATGTCTTATGCTTTATGAATAGTGAACCATCTTGATGCACTGCTAAGTGACATCCTTTGTGATTTATGGGCTGTAAGAGCCATAAATGTTATTAAGGTCATGCTTGACAGATGACTTGAGATGAATATCTGATAATTGTGATAAGTTAGGCCTGTTACATTTTGTATTCTCATATATAGCTGTGTTACTGTATGATGATTGGAATACTGAATGTACCTAACTAATCAAGTGAAATGTAGAGCCCTGATCATAGATCCATCATTGTCAGTTGTCTAAATGATGGTGAAACAGGTTTTCCTAAGGGAACTCCTGGAGCACATACTGTTGAGTATGTGGGGTACATGGATGTGTAGAACCTGACATCCTAGTGTAGGTATTTGATGTAGATTCTCGTAGTCCGTCATACCTTCACTATAACAGAAAGGGTGAGTGGATGATGTAGATTCTAGTAGTCCATCAGACCCCACCCCAAAGTTTTAAAGGTGAGTTGTATCTCTACACTCCCTTAAAGACATAAACCCCGTATCGGTGAAAGATAAACAAGAAATCTTCCGATAGAGAAGAGAGTACAGAATGCCACTGTAACTCTAAAAATAGCGAAGGACCAGAGTACCCTGGTGAGCTATTACATAGACATCCCGCCAGATGTCAAACAATCAATCCTCTAACTGACTGAGGAAGATGAGGTCATAAGAATCCGGCTCTCTTAATGACCTATGTATGATACTGATGTGACTTCTTAGCGATCAGTTGGAGTATGAGTGGTATGCCTCATCTCCACAGGGCATAATAATGTTTGGAAAAACATAAACAACAGCGTAGTATATCTGTTAGAGTTAATTATGAGTTATTTGATTGATGTTACCTTGAATAGCATAGATGTTCTCATATTTTAATATTGATTGAACTCTTGCTTATCATCAGAACTGCCAGTGAATATCTTGAAGGCTCTTATTGCTTTAGTTATTCCTTGCTTTGCTTATAAAGCCTAGTGGAGAGTTATAACTCTCGCTGGGGCAATTATGTATAATTGTCTCACCCCGTAGACTTCTACTTTTTAGGTGGTCGTCGAAGACGAAGGAACAAGAACTCAGGTGAACAATCCCAGCAACAGCAGCATCAGGAGCAGTAAATATCTCAGGTGGAGATCTAGCCTGCTTCATGGTGTAGTTAGAGTTAAGTCCTATGTGTCCTCTGTACTCTCAGGTCCTGGAGTGCTTTGAAGTATGAATTCTTGAGAGTTTTGGTATCATGTTGTATATAATTACTCAAGAAGTAATTGTCAGTGATGTAAACAGTTAAATCCTTTTTCTATGGAAAAGGTTTGTGGTTTCAGGCTCTTGTCTCGAAAAGTTTTAATTTCCCGTGATTTTTGTCTTCCGCTGTTTACCGATTGCTTCCGCACATGATTAAATCGGGATTAATTCGTGGTTTGGAGATCGGAGCCCACAGGATTTGTCCCTCCTATAGGAGTATGATATCTTGGCCACTTGATAAGTGAGATTGAGAAATGCATGGCCATGCTTCTGTGAGTCAATATGTGACATTGAGATTACATATATCTCAGATAGTCTTCTCTTATTCAAGGAACATTGATTTAACATTGAAGAGGATCATGATTCCATGCCTCGAGTTCAATCTTGATATCAGAGACATAAGAACTCTATGATCACTTTAACACCAATAATAGATAGTAGGTTTAAGTTATTCTACAACTTTCTAGTTACATGGGTAGAAATGTTGTCTTTCTAGATACCACTCATTGCTTTTGATGTCATAAGTTAGTTATGGACATTCACTGCCAATGTAAATTGGAAACTTTAGGATCACACACATAGGATACACCTAGAATAGGAGTTTATTCATGAATGATGTTTAACTTGATTACTAAAGTGTTTAGAGATTCAATTTAAACAAAAATGGTTGAAATTTGACTGACTAGAATGTGAGCTAACCAGTTCAAGTGTTGAACCAATTGATTTTAGTGTCAGGTCAATTTGAACCAAAATTGGCAATCAGAATTCTGAAATAACCAATTCAGCAAGTAAACCGATTGACTCAGATATGTGAACTGAAGGTTCGAGTTTGTGAATTGACCCTTTGGTTGACCAGTATGATTGGATCAAGGATTGATGTTGATTTTCATATTATGCATTATTCGAATGTTAAATGTTAATACAATTGCAAATAGGAAACATAGTGAAACGACCAATTCAAGTGTCAAACCGATCATCTCATGTGTGAATCAACCGATTCATTTGTGAACTGATCGTTAGATGGTTTGTAGATTTTAGAAAATTCATGAGATTTTGTCCCTTTGACTCGTGATCAAATTAGAACTACTAGCCCTGACTATAATGACCCCGCTTATCAGTAACCCCAAATTAAGGAAGATGAAGCAGTCAGAGCTGCTATCCCAAAATAGGATCAATGGTTTTGTAAATAATAAAAAATAATTAATAAATTCTACCACAACTAAGCTTCAAAAAGGATAAAACTTTCTTTTCACATACCTTGAAAAATATAGGATTTGAGGGACTTTACCAAGATAAGAAACTATCTATCTACAATCCTACAATTATTTATTGAGATTTATTCATTCAATGTCACTTTAAAGGAATATCCACTTTCTGATAAACCTAAAACATTGATAAACAAAACTTCAGTCAATATAATGAATTATTCTGGTATGTGGGGGAACTAAAATCTTGCATCTATTTATAGAAACACAATGCAACCAAATTATTGCTTAACAGATCAAACTTTATGTATTAAACATAACTACCCATCCCTACGTATTCTTGCCTCTATGTTGTCCCTGTAGTGGGCATGGATACTACCTCTCTCATATGGTAGATCTGAATATCCCCTATGATCCTACCTTATAGGTATAAAATGACCTAGGGCTGTGTAGTTGTATGGTCCTACCCAAGGGTAGACTACCACATCGACTCATGATAACCTGATGATCCTACCCCAAGGGTAGACCATGTACTAGGTCATCCATCTCATCATCATCAAAGCTACAAAGGAGGACTAGGTCTGAGCTAGTCATGCACATATATTTATGGTGATAGTCATAGTCACTTTACAGTTGCATGAAATAAAAGTCAACCAAGCAGTTATTTCTAAGAAACTGATAAAACCTTAGAAATCTCCATGAAACTAGAGTGATTAGTCATAAGCATAAAGACATACCTTTGCCATGCAAATTATTCAATTATACTTCAAGCATATTATCCAATCAAGCAAGCACATCAAGCACTCATCATATAATCTACATTATGTAAATTCTAAATCATCACCAATCACATTAAATATATTAAACCCTACTCAGTCTTAAACTAGGGTTTAGGTTTCCTTGATATCGAGTTACCATTAAGGTTATGTATCAAAACCCTAATTCCCACGATTATTGATCTAATGAAAAAATAAACTTAATTTATATTAGGTGTTTCTATATTAAATATACCATATTATAGAACCATGAACATTTGTGTCCGATTAAGTTTATTAATCAACATAACAATATATAACATTGATTTCATACCCTTGATTATTCACTTGCATAGTTATCCACTTCATCAAAACCTAATTGTTATCTTTATTATCATGGTCATCCGATTATGCAACAATATCATATCATATATTAAAAAAATCAAATTTACTGTTTTAATCATTATGATCACCAAAACTATGATTTTTATACATTTATCATCACTTTAATTCATATTGCACTACTTTCAAAATAGGAAGTATAATAGGGTCTCAACCATATTTTATTTGGATTGTACATATTATTTTGATCAGTTTTACATCTGATTATGCAATAAAATAGTCACGAGCCAATGAAAAGATGCCACGTCAGTAACTAATACCTTTTATTATCATTGTTTTTCTCCTTTTGTTCACAGATTCTGTCTTAGATCCATTTATTTGGTGATATGATTCCATGCGCCCCCCTTTCATCCCTCCCGTAGAATGTCTGCATGCGGGCTTTGTTCCCACAGGGGAAATAGAGTGCCTACTGTGGTGCCTGGGCCAAGGGTGCTAGGGAGACCAATGCCCATGTGAATCTCCCTGAGAAGTTGTATAAGCCCGACGAAGCTCCTTGGACTTCATTTCTACCCATATGGACGCTGAAGATGCCTCATGGCACATCAATTTCATAGCACCAAGGTTCCATGGAAGTGATTCCAGTTAGGTGGAGGAAAGAAAGGTGGGGAAATGTGACCATGGGAAATGATTCGTGCAATGGATTTGTGCTATAGAACTATAGACACGAATAGGGCCCTTATATAGGCAACATGATTGAGGGAAAACGAGAGTTTCCTCTGGTCTTAGAGACCTACCGTGAATGGGTTATGGGTGTTTTCCATAACATCATTAATAGAAACAATTAAGGGGTTAGAAAGGATCACAATCCTCTCCTGATTCTAATGGATCTAGTCTCGTGGGGTTTGGTGAAGAGGAGAGAAAGATTCGAGGGTTTCAAGTTGGATGTGAACAGTTCCCTTCCTAAACTGGTTCGAGCAGAAGATGAAGGTACAACTATTGATCCATGATTTAACAGTCCTGAAATCTATTACACATCAAAGGTCGGGTCCTTATATTCCTGTTTGGAAAATATTTCATGACAAATGCATATACTCACCAATTAATGCTTTCACTTTAGTTAACCTAGTTAAATTCATAACTCCCACCTCCTTTATCCAATTACACCCAAATTTTAAAGTGAAGATTTTAATGATTAAAACTTGGTGTAGGAAAGGTTTGAGACCAAATCTAAAGGAAAAGATGCTTTTCATAATATACAAGAAATTCACGTATAAGGCATATATTTATGCATTTAAAACATATATTTTCTCTTTCTTTCTTTTCTATCCTCTTAATTTTGACTTTTCTAGATATTAGTAGGAAGAGGAAATTGAAAGTCATCCCATTTGGCCACTTATGCCACTTTCTAGATAATTCCACATGATTCTCATCATCATCTTAAATTATTTTCCTTTTTATGCATTATTAGATTTCCTTCCGCTTTTCCTTCCTTTTTATCACATTGGATTCACTAACTCAATAGGGTCCACAAAATCATATTATTTAAAGGAATATTATCAAAGAAATTCACTCATTACACATAAATCATATAATTTTCTTTATCATACATTTTATATAGAGAAATTGCATTAAAAACCATCTAAGCCCAAAATTGGGGTTGTAACATTATTCCCCTTATAGAAATTTGGCCCTCAAAATTCCACCAACATACAAGAAAATCAGGATAATACTTTTCCATGTCCATCATCAGCCCCCATGTGGCTTCATCCTCTCCATGGTGCTTCCAAAAAACCTTTATCATTTATATTCTTACATCTGAGTTCTTTCACCTTGGTATCTAGAATCCTCACAGGTGACTCAAGATATGTCACCCTCCCTTGGAGTTTAATAGGTTCAATTCTCAACACATGGCTCAGGTACATTACATAGTGCTCTAGATCGGACACATGGAACACATAACACGTCATAATATCCTGAGGGGTAAGGTTAAACATAAGAAACTCCACCAACCCATTTCAAAATCTCAAACGGACCCATGTATCGGGGACTCATGTTTCTTAGCTATATCTCAGAGTGGTTGGATTTTCAAAACGCATGCTCACCCACAGTGAACTGCAAGTCAGTCTGCTTCATACCAACATGCAACTCTTGTCGATTCTGCACTTTCTCAGCCATTGCTTGATCAAAGTCACTTCATATACATACACTGGGGTTTCTCTGACCTTCACAAGGCCCTCTCACCAACATCATCCAAGTGAAGTGGTGATCGAAACAACCTCCCTTACAAAGCTTCATGCATCCCAATACTGGCTACGGTGGCTATCATAACAAGGAAACTCTACTAGGGGCAGGAACTTCTCCCATGAATCACCTCGAATGAGCACACATGCTCTCATCAGACCCTCTAAAGTCTGGATCATACTCTCTTGACTGTCCATTAGTCAGGGGTGATATGTTGTACTAAACTTCAATCTAGCATCGAGTTCTCCTTACACCTATTAACACAACATGGAAGCAAACTTAAGTGCATACTCAAGACCATTTGAACACGAATCATTGTGCAGTCGAACCATCTCTCTCTCAAATATATGGTTCAACAAGATCTTGTCATATTGGAATGTGTCGACTTGGTAAGGCAATCTACCATAACCCATATTGCATCATGACCTCTCTTGGCCCAGGGGAGACCCACCACAATGTCCATGGTGGTCTACTGGTGTTTAGCCTTCACCCCCTGGCATGTATGGCAACTAGCCACATGCAACTCTATGTCCTTCTTCCAGGTTCCACTGCAAAACCTTAACCATCTCAGTAGTACCACAGTGTACGATGTACTTAAAATCATGAGCTTCTTGCATGACATGATTCCTTAAGGTTGACTCCTCAGAAACCCTAAAACACTCTAGTCGTGGGTCTCATATAATAATCCTTTTATCTCATCAAGCTCTAGGCTGGCTAACTGGGCAACCACTAATTTGACCAACATGTTTGATTGTATATGGATGTTATCCATACATGTCTCATCTTCTAACGATCATAGGGCTCACCTAACAACTTCTGTCATCCTCTCTATATAGTTGTATACCTATGTTGTGTCTCGATTAAGAGTATCTGCTACCACATTAGTTCCCTTATGTGCTAAGTGATGGTTAAAACACAAACCTTCATATACTCCACTCATCATCTTTGCCTCGAGTTTAGGTCTATCTGTGTCAAGAGAAATTCGAGTTGTTACTCCCATCATTTCAGTTATCAAACCCAAACCAGTAACTCAAAGATTCCAAACTAGTCTGGATAGGTATGCTCTCATATTACCCTTATTCTTCTTATGTTCTCAAATCACCTATCAAATATATTCTCCAAAGGGTTTGTTACTCCCTTCAATCCTCAAACATCATAGAAGGATTTCAACTCATATCACCTCTATCTTTAGTATATGGCATGCGTTTTGTCTTGTCTCTCACACCCATAACAAGATGAAATAAGCATTTGGTTGCAGTCCAAATATAGAGTTTATCCCGTTCCAAGAGAAAAGATGGTGCATCACACATCGCCATCATTCTTTCCAATCAAAGTTGAAACATAGTCCACAAGACTCGTCACCATGAACATCTCAATTCTATATTTACACCCATGGAAAGGCCATTCCCAAACACTCTAGGGTCTTCATATTACTCATATATATAAATATATATATATATATATATATATAATCCTTATTCATTTCCTCAAAGGACTTAGGGTGCCAGTACTTTTGGGGTGATATGACCCTTATGCATCTAGGGAGTGCCTCTCACATTTACCCCTTAGACCCCATGAATTCATGAAGGTGGCCAACCTCATAACCCATGACCCTCAGGAAAAGGTAGCTATTACATCCCAACCCTATGGTATTGTGCATGCAGGGAACAAACAACTCCTACTCCCATCGATCTTATCCCTACTTGACCTTAGTGTTGACTTAGGATTCTACCATAAGCACATCTCATTCTTGGATTCTTACTCGAATCTCCATCATCTCTAGGAACTGGGCACTCATGGTTAACCTTACATCCCTTCATAGGGATCATGGAGACTTACCTAACCTGGTTTGGCCCCATACATGTTACCTTGCATGGCTACAAATCCTTATGCCTCTTAAGATGGTCATAGATGGGTCTATAGATCCTTGCTGATATTATGTGCTCTTACACTTAGCTCATCAAGCTCCTATGAGAGACCACTTTAGGTTACCTAGAACCTAAACAAAAGCTGGTACTCACACTACATGAAGGGTCCCTACCTAGGATGGGAGAAAACTATCTTTCGATAGTAACAAAAGTCACAAATGTCCTTACTTCCAAGGTTTACATTATCATGTGCATGCTTATCCCTATCATGCTACATATACACATAGCTAGCAAGAAGACAACCTACGAAGCCATTATAAGTTCCTTGGTATGTCATACTTGTTCCTTATTCCTCAAAGTTGCATCAAAATTATACATGTATATGTTCCCAACAAACATATATCTCATCTCAACTGGGGTTTCCTTCTTTTACATGGGAAGGGATTCCAAGCTTATTTCCTATGAACTTCGTCGACCTCGTGGGCATCTTGTGCAACAATGAACTCCATCAACCGATTGAAGTGTTGAACTGATCGTCTCATGTGTGAATCGATTGGTTCATTGGTGAACTGATCGATTGATGGTTTGCAAGTTTTGGAAAATTCGTGAGATTTTGTCCCTTTGACTCCCACTCGGACTAGAACTACTAGCCCTGACCCTACTATAGATAGAGTGGTAGTCAAGGCTTTCTAGAGACACAATAATAAGCTCTTACAATTGTTATCTTCTTGCAGTTTTTACAATGTGAGAACCCTAACAAATCCTACTCATCAAAGGGAGGGATAGAAAGGGAGAGATAATTGAGAGAGAAATTCGATGCTAGCACATTGACTAGAAGGAACAACTCTTTCTTGTCTGTTCATATAGAATGACATGAGTTCATGGTGGTATGTGTAGACTACTACAGAGGTGAGGAGGTCATTGCCACCCGCTAGGAGGAGGAAGTTAACCATCCTTTGTGGTGATCAACCAGGAGGCTATTGTTGACAACCGTCTAGGTGCAACTTGAAGAAAGAAGCACACGGCAAAGAGGGATAGTGACTACACTTGCTCCAATACTAGGTATATACCTTACAACCATCTTTCCCATTGCATAGTTGTTGATGTGATCTACTATTCATGGGGAATATGGTATTAAAATTTGTGTTCCACTGTCATATTTGATGGCATATTTCCCTACACTTTTCACTCAGGAGTAATTATTGGGTGTTGTTGGTTAGTATCCCTAAGACACTAACAGCATATTATGTAGACCCTAAGGGTGACAAAGAAGACAATGGGGGACATGAAATGAAAAATGCATTATTCACATGAGAAAATTTGTATATTTGTTAAAATATATTAATAAATGAGTATTTATTAATGCAATTCAATGAGATACATTAACATATAGGGGTATATAAGAATTCAAAAAGGTTGGAGGAAATGTGGGTACGAAATAGAAAGTGTTATGTTGGAAGAATGTTGAGGTAGTTTTTCTGACTCCAATGCATATTCATAACAATTATGCTTACTTTTATTTATTAATATTTTGTATGATGGTAAATTGATAGCGCCCTGTGCAAGACAATGGTTGGGCATGCACATACTGTGTGATGTAGTATATGGACATGATTGTCAGACATGAGGTGCTAGACATCCACTACATACAAAATGTAATCAATATATAGTCATGATCATCAGAAGTAAATAGTTTCATTTGATAATATGAAAATATCAAATCAAACTCTTTAATTATGTCATTCTCTTTGTAGTTGTTTGACATGAAAAAGAGATACAAGACAGAAGAGCTAGTTGGGATATGCGAAGAATGAGCACAAGACTTTGTTAAGGAAGTAAACTTTGAATTTGATTGGGATAAGATATGAGTTTTTTGTACTTTGATGTCATTACTTATATATACATGTGGTGTTTATGACTTCTTGCAACTTTAAATTTAATGCAAGAAAATTATTGGTGTATATGTGTATGATGAATATATACATGTTCATGAATGAATGTGAAGATAAACGAATATAGTATGAATTGTGCTTCTACATGTTATGAGATTAGAATTGGTCCATATGTGAATGATGCATATATACATGTGTGTGAATGAATGTGAAGATGAATGAATAGAATGAGAATCATATTGTATGTCTTGAGATCGGAATTGGAGAATGGAACTTATATGTGGGTGGATTGTATGCATGTTTGTTATTGTAGGTTTTGCAGGTTTGTTGGCATGTTGTTAAGCTGAACATAGAATGGAACATGTAGTTCTAATGAACTATTGGTTCTACATCCTGTTGAACATCTAAACAATAGGTCTACAAAACTGATATTTATAAAAATAGATGTTCATTAGTTGTTACAACAAAACCGACATTCTAGGTCTTAGTCATAGGTTATAAGACAAAAACTAACATTATAGGGCTATTCTAAAATGGTCGTACTTGACAGCACAACCATGCTACCAGCTGGTGATAACATTGTACTTTATGTACTTTCTATATATATTTTACACCACTTTTAGTATAACTTTAGTTAACTTTTCACATAATTTCTCAATCCTTTTGACTAAAGACTTGTTTAATTTATTTCAAGAATCAAAACAACTTAGGTCGCGATTTTTGGGAACCTCGACCGCGATTCCAAAGCACCAGACATCTCAAAGCCTCAGACAATAAGCGGAGACCGCGACCGCGGTTGTCTAGAGATTGCGACCACGATTGTCTAGATACCACAACTTTGGTCATCCAAAGACCGCGACGACGGTTATTCAAAGAACATGACCATGGCTATGACAAGAATCACGACCGTGGTTATAGAAGGACAACGACCAAGCTGGATCGTGACCGGAGAGGAATAAGGCAGAGACCGTGATTGTTGTCTTGCCCTCACTTACAGAAAAACCATGACCGCGGTTCTAAGTCGGTGGAATGTGCCTATAAATAGTGCACCCACCTATCTTATTAAGAGGAGGGGGAGAGAGATCAGATCCTGAGGCCACAAAGTGTTGCTGCATTCCAGACTCATCTCCAACCATCTATACATCAGTCTTGGATCTCTAGGGGCAGAAGCTGACGAGAGAGAAGATGGACACCCACCCTTTCTTCGAGAGGAGAAGGCCATCCACGCGGTAAATCCAGATCTGAAGAAGTAGTGTGTGGTATCATGTTTCTTCTCTTCCAGATCTATTGTTTCATCCTAGTGTACCCCTTTTCCCCCTTTGTGGTATCTTATGGATCTGTCTTTTTGTAACACTGTCATGTTGTCCGCAAACATGAGTGGCTAAACACCTTAACTTGGGTTGGGAGTAGCCACTAAGGCTCTTCCAACATGTATATTCTCTCTTTCTTTTGAATATACATATTCTTATCAAGATTATCTCCATGAACCTATTTTAATGCTTCACTTGTATGCTTAGCTACCATCTTGTGATGTTTGATTGTTGATATATTGAGATAGTAATATCACTTTTATCCTGTGTCATGGAGTGGTATGAATGCATGAGAGTGTTGGAATGCTAAAGCTTTAACCGTATGTTTTGCTGGGAGGTTTTTGAGTTGTCATCTGGAGAGAGAGTCTTCTTTTAGACTTAGATCTATCCTCATCTCGAGAGAGAGAGTGGAATAGATGTTTGAATGGTTGCTTGTAATCTTGATATGAGTATGCAAGAGAGAGAGATAGTATTACATGTTGGTGAGGTGATTTAGTTGGTGAACCCCAACCCGGGTTTTCCCCATATACTTGTTTACAGTTTGTTTCTTTTGCTTCTTTTTGTTTTATTGTTCTTGGTCATGTGCTACCGTTCCTGAACATCTCTTTATCCCCTTTTTCGACTGGAGTATAAGAGTGTTTGATTCTGCGTTCTTAACACGACCAACCTTGTCCCTGTGTTCGACCCTGATCGCTATATTGGACCCCGTTTATCATTGTGGGGGCCTGAAAGTTGGGTTATCTCTTTAAAAGTCTTACTACTTTAATCCACTCATTTTGGACGTACGATTTAGGTCGGTCAACTTTTTGGTGTCGTTGTCGGGGACAAAGCAAAACGACACTGTCAAGAACCTGAGTTCACTTACTATACTCCCGTGCATCAAGCTTAGTAATAAGTTTGATAGCACAATTACTTTAAGTTTGCTAACCTGGGTTTGTGTAGAGTAGTTCGTTTGGACCAGTTCAGTTTCCTAACTTGACTGTATGATCTATTCAGTTACCCAGGAAGAAGCAGCTTGTTCGACTTTACTCCTTTTCACCATGCCGCCTCACGTAGACGTTACCCTTTCAGGAGATGAGTAGAACATGAGGAATGAACAACAACAGATGAAATAGAGGTGGTCATTACAATGACATCCATCAGTATGAAGAGAAAGAAGAGAAATATGAAGAGGACGATCGTCATTACGAGGAGCATCGTCATTGTCACATGCACAAAAGAAACCATAACCACCATGAGTGCAATTGTAGGAATAGTGATAGCAAAGACAATGAGGAGGAGGAGAAGACTCTTCAGGAGTTGGCATCTATAAGAGCTAACAACTCAAGATGCCCTGTGATCATCCTGAGATTCAATGCAGCAAACTTCGAGCTGAAGCCAGCTATAATCTCTATGATCTAAAACAAAATATTTCGAGTGAGCTCAAAGAACGATAACCCTTATCATCACCTCGATGCTTTTAAGATTATCTGTGACACCATCAAGATGTGGGGAGTTCCACAAGAAGTCATTTATTGCAAAGGTTTCATTTTCTCCTTAGAGGACAAGACACTATCCTGGAACCTTGGATTACCGCATCAAGCTTTGAATGGATGGAACACATTGGTTGATTCTTTTGTGAACAAGTTCTACCCCACAGAGAAGATTGTTTGTATCAGGTAGAAGATCACATCTTTCACGCAGAGACCAGATGAGAATCTACATGAAGCCTGGGAAAGATACTAGGAGTATCATAGAGATTGCCCTCACCATAATTATAAGAAAGGTTTCCTAATAATGACATTCTACAATGGTTTAACACCAGGCGAGAGAGTCTCGCTAAATGGAGCAGCAGGAAGCGACTTCCTTGGTAAAAAAAAATAGTAGATCCAAGAAAATCATCAAAAACATGGCTGACTTACAATATGGGACTGACTATGACAGGACAGACAGAGGGTGTGCCAAAAAGGCCACCAATGAAGGGTCGTCAATTGAATAAAAGGCTCTCGAGGCAATCACATCTCAGATATAAAAGATAACCATTGATGTTCGACAGCTGAAGGAATCAGGAGGAAAGGGGAAGAAGCACGTTCAAGAAGTGATGAAATGCGTCACTTGCGGCAAAGGTGGGCACGGAATAGACAACTGCATATACACCTGACCCGAAGAATCAAGTGAAAGTGAGTCTGAGGAGGAGGAAGCTAAAAATGTCTCTTATGCTAACTTTCTAGATCACCCAGGTTTCAGTTATGGCAACAAAGATGATGTGGAGAATTTGCATCAACTAAATAATCCACCCAAGAAACCACCAGGTTTTGAGAAGAGAGGCAGACAAGGTCAGTATACCAAAACAAGTACTTTCCAGACAAACAAAACCAACTATAAAGGTCAAGGGAAGTATCAAAACCACCAAGCTGCAAGCACAAGTCAAGGACAAGGACAAGCTCAAGGACCCTAGAGCCTTTACTATACCTTTTGCTGTAGGGGATAACATCGAAAGGAAAGGTCTCACTGACTTGGGGGCTAGCATCAGTCTTATGCCTTTAAGCCTCGCACAATGATTGGGACTGATTGATATGGTCAAGACTAATATGAGAATCAAGTTGGTGGACCATACCTTCAAAAGGACCGTGGGAGTAGTTGAAGATGTTCTGATTCGCGTGGGAAGATTCTTCATCCCATGTGATATTGTTGTCATTGACACTATTGAAGACCCTAAATGCCCTATCATCTTCAAACGTCCTTTCTTGGTGACCGGGAGGGCACTGATTGATGTCATTAAAGGCATCATAACTCTGAGGGTCAGAAATGACCACATTGATTTCAAGGTAAATGACGCCATGAAGGGACGATCCCTGCTCGAATCTACTTACTTCATGGATAGCTAAAACCAATATTGTAAAGAAGAAGAAGAAGATACAACAATAGTAGACTCTCTATGAGGGTGTTAAACAATTATTATTCAGAAATCAAAGACCTCGAGATTGTTGAAATCCTCGACTACCTAAATCAAGACGAAGAAGATCTAAGCGAGGAAGAGGAAGTTATCGAGACAGTCAAGTATGCTTCTCTAGAACTGACACCAGAGGAAAAGAAGGAACCTAAACCCAAACCAGAATTGAAACAGTTGCCGGAAGGGTTGAAGTACGAATTTCTTGATTACAAAGAGAGAAACCCTGTTATAGTTAATGCTAGTCTGACTGAAGAGCAATTGGAAAGACTTCTTCAAGAGCTAAAGCTCCATAGGAAAGCTATAGGCTATTTAGTGGATGATATCAAGGGACTTAACCCTACTATATTTATGCACCACATAAATCTGGAAGAGTCAGAAAAACCCCTGGTTCAACCCCAGAGGAAGCTGAATCAAATGTTAAAAGAGGTTGTAAAGAAGGAAGTCATCAAGCTAAGAGACACATGTATTATTTACCCAATCAATAATAGAAATTGGGTGATCCCTATTCATGTTGTACCAAAGAAAAGGGGGATGATAGTTGTGAAGTGTGATAAAGGAGATTAAGTAGCCGTCTGGACTGTCATCGGGTGGAGAATGTGTATAGATTATCGAAAGCTAAATCAGGCAACAAAGAAAGATCACTACTCGCTTCCCTTTATCAACCAGGTTCTAGAAAGACTAGCACATCACGAATATTTTTGCTTTTTAGACGATTATTCTGGGTTTTACCAAGTCCCTATCCTACCTGACGACCAGGAAAAGACTACCTTCACTTCTCTGTATGGTACCTATGCTTTCCGAAGAATGTTGTTTGGATTGTGCAATGCTCATGCAACATTCCAACATTGCATGATCTCGATGTTCTCATATTTTTTGGAGGACATTGTGGAGGTCTTTATGGATGATTTTTCCATCTATGAAAGAGATTTTGATGGTTGTTTGAAAAACCTATCGTTGGTCCTGCAACGCTGTGAAGAGAAGAACTTGGTCCTCAACTGGGAGAAATGCCATTTCATGGTGCAAGAGGGCATATCCTGGGCCATAAGGTCTCAAAAAGAGGAATTGAAGTAGATGTTAGCAAGGTCGAAGCTATCTCTATACTATCTCCACCTAAGTCTGTGACTGGAGTGCGAAGTTTTCTTGGTCACACTGGTTATTATCGAAGATTCATAAAGAACTTTTCGAAGATTTCAAAACCCTTGTCAAATCTGTTGATCAAAGATGCATAATTTGATTTTACAAATGATTGTTTGAAGGCTTTTCAGACTTTGAAGGAAGCACTCGTAACCCCACCTATTCTTCAAGCTCTGGATTGGGAGCTACCTTTTGAACTGATGTGCGCTGCTAGTGACTATGCCGTAGGAGCAGTCCTAGGGTAGAAGAAAGACAAAAAACACCATGTCATCTGCTATGCTAGCCGTACTCTTGATGAAGTGTAGATAAATTACACAACCACAGAAAAAGAAATGCTTTCTATCATTTTCGCCTTCGATAAGTTCAGGTCTTATATGATTGGGGCAAAAGTAAAGGTCTACACTGACCATAGAGCAATAAGATACCCAATGTAGAAAAAGGACACTAAGCCTAGGTTGCTAAGGTGGGCTTTATTTCTCTAGGAGTTCGATCATGAGATCATTGATAAGAAAGGGGCGGAAAACGTTGTTGTCATCCACTTGTCAAGGATTGTCGTCGAAGACAAGAATGAGCCACATGTCAATGATAACTATGCGGATGAGGCTTTGCTCATGATAGAAGTCGAAGAACAAAAATTGTCATGGTTCACAGATATTCACAATTATCTTGCTTGTGGGGAGTTATCCCCAGAGATAACTTACCATCATAAAAAGAAACTCTTCTCAGATATAAGGGAATTACTATTGGGATGATCATATGCTCTTTAAAAGATGCTTATATAATTTGTACAGAAGATGTATTCTTGAGGAAGAGGTGCCTGACATTCTGAGGGAATGCCATTCGTCACCCTATGGAGGACTTTTGGAAAGTGAAAAGACCTCCGCTAAATTCCTACAATCAAGCTTCTACTGGCCTTCACTATTCAAAGATGATGTTGCTCATGTCAAATCTTGCAAGGAATGTCAGATGATAGGGTATATTGGGAAGAGAAATGAAATGCCTATGGTAGAATGGGTTGAAGTAGAATTTTTTGACGTATGGGGAGTCAACTACATGGGCCCATTCCTGCCATCCCAAAGGGATAAATACATCCTCGTTGTTTTCGACTATGTTTCAAAATGGGTGGAAGCTATTGCCACCCAAACATGTGACTCCAAGGCTGTTATAAGGATGTTTGAGAAAACAATTTTCCTAAGATTCGGTGTACCACAAAATGTTATTAGTGATATAGGATCCCACTTTGTAGAAAAGTAGTTTAAAAATTTTCTGAAAAAGTACAGAGTCAGACACAAAGTTGCTACGCCCTACCACCCGCAGACTTTAGGGCAGGTGGAAGTGTCAAACAGACAACTGAAGCAAATTCTTGAAAAGACTATTAGCAGAACAAGAAAGGATTGGGCGATGAAGCTGGATGATGCCCTTTGGGCATATAGAACCGCCTACAAAACCCCCATTGGAACTACACCCTATCAACTCTTATATGGGAAATCCTACCATCTACCTTTGGAACTCGAGCACAAAGCCCTCTGGGCAATAAAGTTTTTGAATATGGATATGGAAAAGGCTGGCCAAGGACGCTACTTACAACTGTAAGAATTAGAAGAATCAAGATTGCATGCCTATGAAAACACAGGAATCTACAAACAGAGGACCAAGTTGTGGCACGATAGCCACCAGAAAAATAAGGATATCAATGAAGCAGACAAGGTACTCCTCTTCAACTCCAACATTCATCTTTCCCTAGAAAAGTAAGAACCAAGTGGTCAGGTCCCTTCACTGTGGTAAAAATCTACCCATCCAGAGTAATGGAGATCCAGGGAAAGAAAGTTGGAATCTTCAAGGTTAATGTACATAGGGTAAAAAGGTTTTATGAAGATCAGGGCTTTGTGAGAAGATTTGAGATTGATTTGGAGGAACCAAGCCAGCTAGAGGAGAGAAGAAATGAAGAGTTGCCATACCCTGCTACGGTGCCCAAGGAATGAAGTTTTATAAAGTCTAGCCAAGAGACTTTAAAGAAAGCACTTCTTGGGAGGCAACCCAAGTTTTCACCTCTTTCTTTCTTCTCTTAATCTTGGTTTTCTCTTTCTTTCTCTTATTAGTTTAAGTTGCTCTTCCTTTTTATGAACATATTCGTTTTCATTTTGAATTTTATTAGTTTAAGTTTAATCTTTTTATTCAAAAAAACCCACTCTTGTTTGATCTGGTCATGGTTTTTGCTTTTGCTTTTGCTTAAGCAAAATCACGACCATGGTCTTCCGCGTCGATCTGAAAAATCGAGACCGCGATCATTCTCTTACAATTGAAAAAAAACACAAGCGTGGATCACGATCATAACCGTGACCGCGATCATAATCGCGACCACGTTCTTTTCCCTCGGTTAGTTTGGTCACGGTCATGATGCCTATAAATACCTTTAAAACCTGAATGTTCGATTCTTTACACTCTTGTCGCTATCATCTTAAACCCTAGAGCTCTGTGCTGAATCGAGACTCGCAACCTGCCACTGTGAGTCCACCGTTTGCCACCCGTGATCATTGCTGCCGTCACAACGACACCCGTCGTTAAGGTAACTCCTCATTTTCTTTGTGCTTCTCGTCGCCGATCTAGCTTTTATCTCGAAAACCCTAGTTTACCATCGCCTAGTTTACACTCATGTTGTTGACTGATGACCTACTCTCATAGAGTAGCCGATGATCGCCCTTCCTCTGCTTCGTCCGCCATCATAGCCGCAATCACATCGTTAAGGTAAACTTTCTCTTTCCCTTGGAAAGCCCTTTCACCCTGATTCTCGGTGGCCGATGTTCATATAATGTTGTTCCCACTTTTCTGACCACACAGCTTGTTTGTTTATTGCCCCTAAAGAGAAAAACCCCTAAAACCCTACAAGTGGAATAATGGATGTTGGTATGAACAAAGAACGAACGTTCGGTCTAAGAAGCTGAAGGGTCAGAGGAAGACAAAACGCGATTGTGGTCTTCCTATCCACGACAACTGGATCTTAAACCCCTCAAAACCGCAAATGTGGTGTCACCCAAAACCCAAAAAGATTGCAAGTTTAGCCTTGCCTGAAGAAAAAATTGTGCCCACAATTATAATCGTAGTCACGATAATAATCATGACCACGGTAATAACCGCGACCGCGGTCTTTCTTCAGGAAACCACGAACGTGGTAACATAAGGTTTGCCAAAAGAATCACGACCACAGTTGTTCTATGCCAAGGCAATTACGACCGCAATTCTCCCTTATGACCCACGACCGCGATCCCTTACAATAACTGCGACCACGATCTCTTTAAAAGACTGTGACTGCGGTAATGCTCTGAAGTAATGATAACCACGACTGGGATCAAAACTGCGACTGCGGTTCCTATTGTCTACTTTATAAAAATTGAAACCTAACTATCCTGTTAATGAAGATAACCTATCAATTGATGATGGTTGTGCCCAGAAAAATAAAGATAATCTTCAATATACCTTATCATGACCTAATCCCCTTTAATGTTTTAAATTTTTAGAATGTCTTCTCCTACCACAAGTGACCCGATATACAAAAGAGCCACATCCTTGAAGGAAGTGGAGAAGATCGTCAAGAGCTTGTCAGAAGCTCTAAAAAGGAACACCACTCTGTCAGTGCCGAAAAGAGTGGAGATGCAGCTAAGCCTAGAGCAGTATCGAAGGATATTAGGGGAGCTACCGTAAGAGGAGTCCCCCAAAGAAACAGAACAAATAGAGGAGGAAAGACCTCTGAATACTGACCAGAAGAGTCGGGGAGTCCGATGCATGGGAAGAAGCAAAAGGCTGCACCGAAGGAACCCAGGCTCAAGAATAAAGCAAGGACATAAAAGGTAGTGGGAGAAATCTCTGCGCAGCAAGGGGAGCCACCATTCATGCCCCGAGACCTAGTATATCAGTCTGCCTATGACTAGATATCCCTGAACAAAGAATGCAGCCCGACACATTAATTCAACATGGAGGACTTCAAGAATATGGGGATCTATGAGAGGACGGTGAAGTTCATGGAGGGCACAAATCTCTGCACTATCTGCACGCCCAAAGAAAAGTCCTACATGAGGTTGACTCCAGAATTCTTATCTTCACTGACGAAGGTCGCCTCTAGTAGCGAGACACGAGAAGTAGGAGGTGGAGACTACGTACTCCAAGTACGGTTAGGGGGCAAAACCCACATTGTGATGGAGGCAGACCTAAATAGGATATTCACAGCAATAAAAGAAGAAGCCAAAGCCTATTCAGCAGCTCTGGGAGAAAGAGAAGTTGCTGCATATGACAACAACACCATGTGGAACAAGTTGACTGGGGGGGAGAAGCACAATGCTAAGAACTCCAAAGCCTCCCAAATCACCTCCTGCTTCATCAGAATAATGCAGAAGATCACCGTCTTTACCATAGATGTTAGATCGGAGACCGGGACAGTCAGCAAGGGGACCTTTTCCTCATATAGTCCATGATCAACAAATGACTAGTGATTATCGGTAGAATTTTGATCAAAAGACTTTTGGCGGCAGTAGGAGATGATGTGAAAAGAAATTCTACTTTTTGTATGGGCGGTCATATTACAATGATCGACGATTACTTGCTGAAAGAAGGAGAAATTCAAAAATATGAAGAAATGGAGGGACAACAAAGCATCGACATCAAGTCCCTCGCCAGTATGGGAATCCTAGATCTAAAGGGGAGAAGGAATATTTCAAGCATAGAGGATCAAAGAAACCACTCCCCTCCCTGAGATGGCATTCTACGATGCCCATAAGTTGCGGCCAACTCTCGACGACAATGAGAAGTTGAGCTGCGGGGCACTGCACACCAACACACCGGCAGATCCAGCACCCACAACAGGGTAGAGCAGTGCCCCAGCCCTCAAAACAAAGAAGAAGAACCAAGAGCTGAGAAAGAAACTGGTGGTGGAGAAAAAGAAGACTGAAGCCACCATCAAGCCAGCTAAAAAAGAGATGGCCACAGAACAACCTCTAGGTGAAAAGGTTGTAGACCCCGCCTCTCCCAAGCCATAAGAGGAAACTACAGCTATGGAGGAAGAGGCAGGGAAAGGCAAGGCTACAGAAGAACCCCACATCCCACCAACATATTGAAGGAGGAGCTAGAAAGACAAGGCTCTCAGGCCGTATTGGAGGCAGACGTAGAGAATGGCCAATATGGAGAGATGCCCCCCCCGCTGTCACCTAAGCAACGAGTTATGTCGTGCTCATCGACTACATGCACGGAGCAACAACTGCACCAGTAGCAATGGCAAGCACCCTATTTTGGGGGTGCCATGGGTACAAGGTTTGATGCAATGTGGGAACACATGCATCAAACCAATACTATAAATGAAAAAAAAAATCTACATCTTTGTCATCCCTAACAACGTAGGTACAAGCGTTGGATGACATGACGACAACATTCCCAAACTTTATCCAAGAACTTTTAAGCAATCAGTGGAGGATGATGGGGATGCTGAAAAAGATGCAAGAAGAGATGCCAATCCTATGGAAGGAGGGGCAGGCCATCCACACCGACAATGAAGAAATGCATCGAGATTATGAAGCGGTGATGGATTCCCTTAAAGAAGAGCACCAGGGCACACAAGAAGACTGCTGGAAGCTCGACCAGGAGTCCAAAGAACTTGAAGCCTGATGGGAGAAAAAGAGAACGAAGCACCCAGCCAGCCCGACATGTTCTTTAGCCAGCACCTCCAGCCACGACGACAACGTGGGAGGGCGGGCACGAGAGCCGGAACAACAAAAGCTGGGAGCACAAGCATGAAGGCATCTCCCGCTTTTGATCCAAAAGGGGCCCAGCCAATGGAAGGGTTGAGCCCCCAGAATGAGAATCACGCAGCATAATCAAAGGGGTTCGACCTCAACTGTGACCTAGAGGAAGTAAGAGATGAAGCCGCCAACGAAGATAAACATCAGGCAGGGCATCACCTCTCCCCTCTAGCACACTCTCCACCTCTAGAAGAGAAGATTGCAGCTACTCATCAAGAGGAGGTGGTCGTAGAGCTCAGCTCAGCTAGAGCAGAAGAGCTAGACAGGATGATTATTGAGTAGGGGGCTAGGCTCAAAGAAAGTAATGATTTCCTCCTCTTCCAACCTCTTGAAGAGCACCACGACTACATCTATGATGGGAAGATGGAGGCTACTCTAAAAATGATGGAAGAAGCCTAGTTGGGACAGGCCTCTAAGGAGAGTCACATCAAGGACAACACTACTACTGAAGCCTCCTCAGAAGATGCTGGACCAACAACCACAATACAACCTACGAATAAAGTTGTTAAACAAGTAGCAAGGGCTATGCCAATGATACAAGAAGCCTCGACACCTTTGGCATAGGAGGCAATGTCCAAGGATGAGGATGGTAGGCTAGTAGCCTTTTTCATAGATGAGCCCGCTAGGGAGAGACAAGCTAAAGCCAGGATAGAGTTACCTGTAGTAGCTCCCACTCTGCCCTATAAGATGAAGGACATGGACATGACAGTTGTGTCGCGCATCTCCTACAGAGATGTTCATGTCATGTTAGATGTCTTCAATGACGATCTACCTAGGTCGGACATTCTGTACAACAACAAGGGTTGACGTCTATCCATAGATGACTTCCAGAGGGTTTTCCTGAAGAAGGCGCAAGTACATAAAAGATTGTTAAAGGTACTTTGTGCCACCCTCTTGGAAGAGTTCTTGCACCCAGACAAGCCGCACTTGGTCTTCAACGGGACCACACATCTAGCCATCCTGCTATATAAAGAAGAATACATGGCGGTAGAAGTATTAGAGCTAAAAGTGGCGGTCTGGAGGAAAGAGACCAAAACGGTTGTGCTACCCATCAGGAATGCCAAGCATTGGGCACTAATTGTCGTCGATTTACATGAACGTAAGAAGACGGTTCTCAACTGCTGCATAGCTGAGATGGATAACACTTTTCTCGTATACAAAAGGAAGGACACCAAGGACGCCTTAAAGATTCTGATATGCCTACAACAAGCTATCAAAGAGGCGGGCACAAAATTTCAAGGGTCCTGGAAACTGTTCTCCATCAACAAAAGGGTTCCCCAGGAAGAAATCGGTTTAGGGGATTGCACCTTTATTGTTCTACACATGATGGAAACCATTAACAAGGGCATCCCCCTGGAAGATATGAACGTGGAAGACCTGCATGGACTGTGGGGTGTGTACATCATGGAAGTCATCTACGATCGTCGGTTCTTCAATGACTCGGTGATGCCCGCAGACGCCATACCCCACATGCTTCACATGGACATTCCTCTTCCCAAAAAGGTAGCTTGGAGGAAACAACTAAAAACCATGTGGGTTGATCCATCTAAACTAGATAGAGCTATAGCTTGGAAGGTGGGATGGAGTGCAGAGGCTGATGAAGCTGTGAAGCAAACCGTCAAAGAACAAAAGCAATTTTCAGTGGCAGCAACTCTTGAAGTTCAACCGGTAGAAGAACAACGCACAGAAGCAGGATCTGAAGAATAAGAGATGGGGAACGATGGACCAGATGTGCCGGCAATTGAAATCACACCTTCTTTCGAGAACTTTGACAGATGGAGCTGCTTCAGCCTGTCAATGGAAGAACTGACGATAATTATGAGTTCTCTGAAAGAAGATGACTCGGCGGGAGATGTCATCATTCAATGAGATGACATCTGCGTATCAAAAAACGACTTCCGCAAAACATTGAAAACTAGAGGGTATCTTTATGTGAACACGATGTCAGCCTACTAGGCATTATTAGAGGACTCAATGCCAAACTCATACATGGTGTATTTCCTACTCATAGATGACATCCTAAAAGATAAGAAGATAGGAGAAATGAAACCGCTGCAATGATGACTTGAAGTGACCACGCCAGAGCACATCTTCTTGCCAATTCTTCACGAAAACCACTAGACTTTACTGCATGTCAACCTTCTAAAAAGGACTGTAGTTCTGTATAACAGCTTGGACGCATCCTTTGCACTCAACAAAAAGACCAACATGACAACAACAAAGTCTCCTACAGAAGAAAAGGCAAATACCTACGTCAAAACAATTGTCGAGATAATAAGGCAACACTGCAAAGGGTACATTATGACAAAAGCCAAGGACTTCAAGAAAACTCAATACTTCCACAGAATCCCTCAACAGGTACCCTATCCAATGACTGCAGGTTCTTCTGCCTATCGTGGATGGTAGCCATTGCCACTATCAGTTTCAAGGTGGAGAACATGCAATATGAGCAATATCATGCACTAAGGGGTATCTACACAAGCATGCTCCTCGAGTCCAAGTGGGCATTCCCCAACAAATAAACAAATAAAGAAGGCCCGTTTATACATCAAACTCAAATTTTGACACCCCGGGACAGGGTGCAGGATAAGTTTGGGGGAGGAGTCATAAACGGGCCACAGAGATACTTGTACCTTCCTTTTCCATTTACTTCCTTTTTCATTCACTTTCCCTTTTACTCCTTTTACATTGTTAAAAATTTTAAAATTTTGAAATTTTGTTACAACTAATCTTTTAGAAGCTCACTTTCTCTCGCTAAATTTTTTAAATGTAGTGTTCCAGCCCTCTAAGAGAGAAGAATATGAGCAACATACACAAGAATGCATGAGTAAAACAACAGTCATAACAATACTGCTATATCTCATTCTTGCAATAAGACATTGTAAATGTAACAACCTTAACTCATGAAACCCCTACAAAGTAGAGAACTTCCGTCATACTCCTAAACAACCACCCCCACCTAATGCTTTTATCCAAAAAAATCCTTGTCTCTATAGAAAGGAAAAAGCTGCCCTATTCAAAAAGAATATCCAAAAGAGGCTTGGCAGCCCAGAAAACCAATTAAACTCCTCAACCCCAAACCTGAAAGGAGAAATAAAAAGCCAAAACTAAATTAAAGAAAAAAATATATATGACAGATGTGCCTCAAAAGATGCCAAAAGTTTCTTCCCAGCCAGTATATTATTGTACTCATGAATCCATATATGTTGTGCCAATAAGTAGAAAATTGAAGCCAAGCTCACACACCTCCAATCCTGAATGGAATCTCACAAAATCACTTGACTTAACGTTAGAAGCCCAAAAAAAGGGCAACATTTTTCTTACGACAGTTGTGGGTGAGAAGTTTAGGGGGTAGAGGAAAACACCTAAAATCTTTAAGACTACCTATAGACATTAACATAGGGCCCACTGAAAATAAAGAATAGGTGTGAAAGCTACCCTTTGAAAAAGATTTTGCATTAGTACGGGCATTAGCTAAGTGGAGGGGTGATTAGTTGAGAAGGAGAAACCTTTTACAATAAAAGGTTATGACAGATAAAATGAGGTTATGAAACTCCAATTAAAGGGGGAAGATTGAGACCTAAGGGATTGATTAAATACAACAATAGTCTTGATGCAAGGATGAGATAAGTCAGTAATGCTATTATGTTGACTTTTGAGCTTGTTCATTCTTTCTCTATCTGAGTTCTCGAACCTGCACTTTGTAACACCCCTGACCTGGGTTTTGAGCTAACCCTAGGTGTTTTGCCTAATTATGAAATTAGATGGTT
Source organism: Alisma plantago-aquatica (assembly GCA_963693085.1). Classification (NCBI taxonomy): domain Eukaryota; kingdom Viridiplantae; phylum Streptophyta; class Magnoliopsida; order Alismatales; family Alismataceae; genus Alisma; species Alisma plantago-aquatica. The sequence continues at coordinate 976,802,599 of OY856411.1, forward strand.
GTAATTATCCTTTAGTATATAATTAAAGCTTTTATGGAACATATGTTTCCATTTCTGTCCCTTATAAATCAATGTTGAAGTATTGTTTGCAAAACAGGGACCTATGTGCAATTTGCCCAATCAGAGGGGTTAACTTGCAAAATTCACATGTTTATATGTTCCTTCAATGTTGATACAGCATAATAATGAATATGATAAGGTTTGAGGGATTTCCCAAGCTTGAGCACCAAGGTGCAGCTGTGGAAGCAACCCCTGTACTTGAAAACCCTAAATTGGTGTAAAATGCAATTTACCCAATTTGAGGGGTGCAACTTGTAAAATACATCATCTAAAACATCGTTTATGACTCTTGGCATCATTTAGAAGAGAAATGATGAAAAGGTCACTTCATGTGAATAATCATATAATAAAGAACACCTTTGTGATTGAATAATCAAGGTGTATGTATAATAGCCCTTTTATGTGTATACTTTAGTGATGGGTTGATCCTTTTTTCCTTAAATTCTTGACCTTATAAGGAGTTTGTCCTTAGAAATAAGATGTGGGGACGTGCAAGGAAGAAAGGAAGGACTTAGATGAGAAATGAGGAAAACATATGTTCTTATGTTGAAATTTCACTTAAGTATATATACTACTTTTATCACTTAGCAAGGGAACGATCCTCTTCCTTTCATTTCTTTTCCCCTTGCTCAAAACCGACCAAGGTTAAGCTATAGAGCAGAGAAGGACGACCAAGGGTCCTAGGTAAGTTTGGATCATCCCTTTTGCTTGAATTCATGGAGGAAACTCGTATTCAAGGTCAAATTCATGGCTAGCTCACTTAGCTCTATCTTTCTAGCCATCTCTTCTCAACTTTCCTTGGAGGATTCACCTTGGCCGACCTGTGGAGCTTCTAGGAAGCCATTAAAGGCTTGGATCTCTAAATCTTGGAGCTCAAGGAGCAAGCTTTAGGCGGGTTTTATAACTCTAAACTTTATGCTTTGATTATACATCTTTTTCTATGCATATAGTTGCTAGTTCTTCTTCTTCCCTATCTTCCCTTGCATCCTTGCAAGAAAATCCATGAGGAACTGTTTCTGTTCTTGAGCTAGAAGATGAGGGCATTACTTCCTATGCTTATCCACAGTTTTCCACTTTACCATACGACCTCAACGAATTGCCTATACGGTTTACAAAACCGTTTGGTGGGCAAACGGTTTCAAGGTCGTATGAAGGCATACGGTCTCAAGACCGTATGGCCGCGTTGACCAAGTGTGGACCGTATGGGAATCCTGTTCAAAATTATGCAGGTTAATCACCCACAAAATTTTAAAGGTTAACTCCAAAGGGATCGTGAGATATAAGCAAATAAATTAGCAAATCCAATTGAATTTAGTTCTGATTTTCAATCTGCTTAATTTGCCCTTTTTGGGAAAACGGTCTCAAGACCGTATAAGATGGTTGACTAAGCATTGACCGTATGAGATTTCTGTTCATAATGATGTCAATTAATGACCCACCAAATTTGATGGACTAATTCGAAACGAGTTAAGAGTTGAAGGTTGATTACTAGGGCAAACCCTAATTGAAATCAGTGCTGCAATCACAATGAGCTAATTTGAGATTTTGGGTTGATTAGCCCAAACGGTCTCAAGACCGTTTGGGGAATCATACAAACGCTCTCAAGACCGTTTGGGGATCACCCAAGACTGTATGGAGGTCTGGGGTCAAGTATAGTTGACCAATTGAAGGCACAAAGATACCAAATTACATTGCAATTAAGTATTGATGTAATGATCAACTCAATAAATCAAACCTTGATGAATTTTCACTAGAGTACAAAGGATGGATGGGCAAGCAGTCTCAAGACCATTTAGAACTCATCCAAACAGTCGCAAGACCGTTTGGTGACAACCCAAGACCGTTTGGAGGTCTAGGGTTAAGGTAATTTGATCAATTGAGGGCCCAATTACAATGGATTATTGAAATAATCAAATTGCTGATTTGTGACTTAATTAAGGTTCAACCCCTATCAAATCAATCTAGATTTTGATGAATTCTTGGGAAAACGGTCTCCAGACCATTTGGAGGATATCCAAACGATCCCAAGACCGTTTGGGCTAAGTTTGAGCCCAATTGGAGGTCAATTGATGGGTTCAACTTCGATTTGATTCACATTGTTGAGTGTTGATGGTTGAACGTTTATAGACCTTAATTGAACCAACTCCAACCCTAATTGGATATCAATTGAGGGTCAATTGAGTAACCAATTGGTTAAGGCTAACCCTAATTGTCTCAATTGGTAAGTGGTTAGCAAGCTTGAGACCAATTGAAGGCTTCAACATAGGAAACCCTAATCGAGTTACCCTTTGAACAAATTTGGAGGTCCATACGATCTTGAGCTTTTGAGGGCTTTCGATCTCAAGACCGAATGAGGTCATTCGACCTCAAGACCGTATGAGGGCATTCGATCTCAAACCGAATGAGGGCATTCGATCTCAAACCGTATGAGGGCATTCGACCTCAAACCGTATGAGGGCATTCGACCTCAAACCATATGAGGTCATTCGACCTCAAACCGTATGAGGGCATTTAATCTCAAACCGTATGAGGTCATTCGACCTCAAACCATATGAGGGCATTCGATCTCAAACCGTATGAGGTCATTCGACCTCAAACCGTATGAGGGCATTCGACCTCAAACCGTACGAGGGCATTCGACCTCAAACCGTATGAGGGCATTCGACCTCAAACCGTATGAGGGCATTCGATCTCAAGATCGAATGAGGGCATACGACCTCAAGATCGTATGAAGGTTGAAGGTGTGAAACCTATTGGAGACTTTTGAAGTTAAGTCTGCCTAATGCCTTGAAGGCTTAAATGGTTTAATAGTTGTTCAACCCAAACCATAATAATACCAAGAGACATTATGGGTCAAATGGTTAGTAAATTAAACCATGATGATGATCAATCTGTAATTTACCATAATACCCTTGAAAGGTTCAATTGAGTAAAACCTTGTTCTAATCAAACCCTAATCACTCAATAGTGGTGATTTGGTCTATGTCATTCAAAGTGGACTTAACCCAACCTGATTTAGATTGGTGTTATCACCATCTACAAGTATGAGGAGAGAGAAAGTATCTTAAGAAAGAGAAAGTACCCTTTTATGATGAAAATTCAAGTAAAGTACCTTCAATACACATGAATGTGCATCATTAGGGTATGATCCACCTATGTGAGATCATGGAACCCTAATTATGATAAATGATGAATCTTAAACTAATCTGAGAGCATCAATGATGATGTTCCTCATACATGACAATGTTATGAGTTCAACTCACCATAATGTGAATAGTAAACCCTTATTCTAGGGTGATAACATATAATGAGAATAGTAAACCCTAATTTATGGTGATCTGATAAATGTAGTAATTCAGGGTTATGCCTTTGAGTATGAAACCCTAAAATACAAGTTGTTATATGAGGAATCTTTATGCCATGTGAGATAATAAGTTTAATAAATCTAATCCAGAGGAGATGTAATATGGATGAGAATCCCTAAATTAGAAATGAAAATATGGAAATCCTAGTGGGATGAATAGTGAGCCTAGTATATGACCTAGCAATTATGAATTCCTGGAGATGTTTATAAGGTAATTCCTTTAAATAAAGTATAGTCAAATCAATGAGTATGATGTGTTCACACCATGATAAGATTGAGAAGTGAATTCATACCTTGAATTGATAATCATTATGATGTTCAATAAATGTTGTATTTAAGGCAAATACTCACCATACCCTGGTATGCTTCTAAGGATGGCAGAGTTGCATACTAGAATTGAACTAATAATCTAAAAACAAAATATTAACAATGAAGGATGGGGTATATTAACCTTAGTCCTGTGTCATGCCTTTAGGTATGAAACTTTGAGAACAAGTTACCAAATATGATGTCTTATAGGATAAAGAGATTTCAATAACCTTAATTTGTATAGGGTGAAACCCTATTTCCAGTTATGCTTTTAAGCATGAATCCTCATGATTGAAGTATGAGATGAGGAATAAATATTCCTAATCATAAGTAAAGGAAATGAATAACCATAATTGATGAATATTGGGGAACTTGACTCTTCTAACAGTTTGAAAGTGTAACTTCTAGAATGAATTGTTTACTGTTATCAGTTGAATTAACCATGCAGGTTGTCATGAGATGATGATCATATCCAGGTATGGATTATGAAACTATATTCATTGAAAGCATGCTTTAGATTTATGAGTAAGTGAAATATTCTGATGCCTTGTTGAGTGGCATCCTATGAGACTGATGGGCTGTGAAAGCTATAAATATCATCAAAGTCATGCTTAACAGATGACTTGTGATGAAATGATTGAGAAATGATAATTGATGTGAGTTAGACTTGTTACATTTAGTATTCTATCTTCATAGCTGCCATGCTAATGATTAATGTTTGAGAACATGTATGATGTCAAAAGAATACTGAAATGTACCTAACTAATCAAGTATAATCATTCCATGTAGAGCCCTGATCATAGATCCATCATTGTCAGAGACCAAATGATGGTGAAACAGGTTTTCCTAAGGGAACTCCTGGATCACAAACTTTTGAGTATGTGGGGGAGATGGATGCGCAAATCCTTACATCCTAGTGTAGGAATTGATACCGTCAATCCTTCACTACAAAACCAAATGGTGAGATGTACCACAAATATACCAAAGAAGACACAAACACCGCATCGGTGAGAGATAAACAAGAAATCTTCTGGTGACGAAGAGAGTACAGAACGCCACTGTAACTCTAAAATAATGAAGGACCAGATTACCCTGGTAAGCTATAACAGCAGAGATACAAGATGTCCTACAAACAATCCTCTAACTGACTGAGGAAGATGAGGTCATAAGAATCCGACTCTTTTGATGACCTATGTATGATACCGATGCAACTTACTAGTGATCGGTTGGAGTATGAGCGGTATACCTCATCTCCACAGGGCATAATAATGTTTGTAAAACATAATAAACCGCGTAGTATATCTGCTTAGGTTACTACGAGGAACAATGTTTGGTGTTACATTGTTTACATTAATGATTTATTCAGATATTTTGTATACATGTCCTTTATATGCTTTAAAGAAATGACTGCTCAGATAGAAGTTGCTACTCTTGTTATTAAACCTGTTGTTGTACGATTTATGTTATCTTGTCTATGATATTCATTAATGTTATAATAAAGCTTCTAGTTGAGAGTTATAACTCTCGCTGGGACAATTTGTACATTGTCTCACTCCGTAGATTTCAACTCTTTTTAGGTGGTCGTCGAAGACGAAGGAGACCGTTTAAGGATGAGAAACAACGACAACAACAGTACCAAGGGCAGCAGTGAATCTCAGGTGGAGATACTGGCTGCTGAGTTGTACTCTCAGGTCCTAGGAATCAGTGTTTTGAGTTTTTGGTGTTGGCTCCTGAGAATTTTGAATCATGTTGTATATAACTACTCAAGAAGTGGTTTAACAGAGATGTAACCTGTTTACTTGGTTTCTTATAAAAGAAATTTTATAATCTCCAAATCTTGTCTCAAAAATTTTAATTTCCAGTAATTTTTCATATTCCGCAACTAATCGAATGTTTCCGCTAAGTTTAAATCGTGTTTATATCGTGGTTTTGGAGATCGCAGCCCACAAGTAAGTGGTATCAGAGCTCTAGGTTCACCGAGTCTACAGAGACATAGGACTTAGGATGTCAAGTCTGTCTTTAGTGTTTCTTCCTCATCTAATAGAATCTTCTGCTCCTCAAGAGAAGAAGACATATAAGGACGAGGAGTTTGTTGTAGGAAGCAACAATGCTACACCCAGATGGAGTGCACAGGAGCAAGTAGTAGAGGAACACTTACCTGAGGTTCCCCTAGTTAATCCAACCATGATAAGGAATCTTTCCTTAGGAATCACTGTTGGAGAATTTAGGGCAACCATGATGTACCTAGTGGATCAAACACTAGCAGTACAACCTAGATTACCAGCTCCTAATGATGATGTTCTGGATATCCTTAGGATATGTAACCCTCAGCAGCAAGTTGAAGCAGAAGTAAATGATGAAGCTTTGAACTCAAAGCAAGCCTATGCTCAGCCTCAGCCTGATGAATCAGTCCACAGTAATGTAGGGATTAGAATACAGCCAGAGACCAGGACCTGTTATAATTGTAGGAGGCCTGGACATATCAGATCTAATTGTCCAGAAAGGATATATAGAGGAAGAATTGAGAAAAGGCCTATCCAAATCTAGAAACAAAGACCTGGAAATTCCAGAAGGAAGAAGTTTCTGATGTCACCAACACAACCGGGACCTAGTACACCAAGGCAACGGTTATCCAGAAAGGATAAGGAACCCTTTAGACCACAACAACTGGAGAGACGCTGCTGCAACTGTGGTAATATGGGGCATTTGATGAAGGACTGTCGATCTAAGCTTGTCAGTGTGACACAGCCTCCGAGGCAAGGGAAACAAGGATCACAGAGAAGGCAATTTCAAGGAGCAGCTCAAGGACGTGGACAAGCGTCCCAAGCTGGATCATCTGCACCAAATCAACCACAGACAATAGTGAGGTTCTTTGCTATGAACCCACCTGATGCAGTGGTCGATCCACAGGTTGTGATAGGTCAGATGAACTTTTATATTCTAATATGTCTAATTCCTGTGTAGTATCTGTTCTGATTGACCCGGGTGCTACGCACTCTTTTATCACTCGAAGAGTGATCCGTAACTGCAATATGACATTCAGTCATAGGGAAGGAAGTTGTTGTTGGAGACTCCGTTGAGTGAGTCTATTGTTATGCAGGAGGTATGACCTCCCTGCATCCTCTTCTTTTCTAATCATCGCATTCGAGTGGATCTTATACCTTGACATGCAAGGATTTGATAGAATCCTCGAGCCATGATTGATTAGACAAGATAAATGGTATTTCTTATAAATCTCTTTATGACCTTTTGGATAAGTTGAAATAGTAGTTGATTGAACTATTCTTTGATTGGTCTCATAAAAGTTTTCAATGATGCATCAGATATAATCGTTTTATATTACATGTTACTTCTATAAGAAGAAAAGGTATTAAAGAATTGATCTGAATGTAGGATTCAGTAAAGTTAATAATTATGTTTGTAAGGATGGAAAAAGAGAAGGAACATAGTAATATACAAGTACATATTTTCTTACCTCAGTAATCATATACCCTGGCCAGGTATACAATTACTGATGATGAAGTAAATATGGAAACTTTGAAGTTGTTATCTTTTGATTACTCTGATCAAGTAGTCAATCTAAAACAACTTAAAGAGCATCATAAGATAAGAAAAATAAGAATAAAGAAGGTCAACCATGATTAGCAATGATTGAAAGAATATATGTAATGAGCAATGTCCCATGATAAAAGGAAGAAAGAGATATAAAGTTTTGATAACACAAGTAAGTAATACCAAAGTAAGAATGTTAAGAACATCCCTTGTTAAGGGTTTATGTTCTTAAATAAAGATAGAATTTTAAGAACATTCCTTGTTAGGGGTTTATGTTCTTAAAATAAACATATCCTTCTCCAGAATGTCTGTTAAGTAAATCCTTGTGTAACAAGAAAACTTTTTCTCTATGATAAGAATGTGTAACTGATAAGATAGTTAATGCATATAATAAAGGGAGTTAGTATGCTAATTATCAGATGTGATGATACACTCAGGGTGAAAAGGCCCTTATATGGTCTTGAATAAGAATCAGGGCTTGAATCTGATCCTAAAGAATGTTGATCAAAATTCTATAACATCTCCCTGAAAATGGTATGTTACCTAAGGATGTAACAATGTGTATGCTGAAACAATATCTGCTTTCCCCTTTTCTTCCTGAGATTTTGGGGACGAAATCCTTGTTAGGGGTTTATGATTTGTAACACCCCTGACGTGGGTTATGAGCTAACCCTAGGTGTTTTGCCTAATTATGAAATTAGATGGTTGTAATTATCCTTTAGTATATAATTAAAGCTTTTATGGAACATATGTTTCCATTTCTGTCCCTTATAAATCAATGTTGAAGTATTGTTTGCAAAACAGGGACCTATGTGAAATTTGCCCAATCAGAGGGGTTAACTTGCAAACTTCACATGTTTATACGTTCCTTCAATGTTGAGACAACATAAGAATGAATATGATGAGGTTTGAGGGATTTCCCAAGCTTGAGCACCAAGGTGCAGCTGTGGAAGCAACCCATGTACTTGAAAACCCTAAATTGGTGTAAAATGCAATTTACCCAATTTGAGGGGTGCAACTTGTAAAATACATCATCTAAAACATCTTTTATGACTCTTGGCATCATTTATAAGATAAATGATGAAAATGTCACTTCATGTGAATAATCATATAATAAAGAACACCTTTGTGATTGAATAATCAAGGTGTATGTATAATAGCCCTTTTATGTGTATACTTTAGTGATGGGTTGATCCTTTTTGCCTTCAATTTTTTACCTTAGAAGGAGTTTGTCCTTAGAAATAAGATGTGGGGACGTGCAAGGAAGAAAGGAAGGACTTAGATGAGAAATGAGGAAAACATATGTTCTTATGTTGAAATTTCACTTAAGTATATATACTACTTTTCTCACTTAGCAAGGGAACGATCCTCTTCCTTTCATTTCTTTTCCCCTTGCTCAAAACCGACCAAGGTTAAGCAATGGAGCAGAGAAGGACGACCAAGGGTCCTAGGTAAGTTTGGATCATCCCTTTTGCTTGAATTCATGGAGGAAACTCGTATTCAAGGTCAAATTCATGGCTAGCTCACTTAGCTCTATCTTTCTAGCCATCTCTTCTCAACTTTCCTTGGAGGATTCACCTTGGCCGACCTGTGGAGCTTCTAGGACGCAATTAAAGGCTTGGAGCTCAAAAGCTTTGAGCTCAAGGAGCAAGCTTTAGGCAGGTTTTATAACTCTAAACTTTATGCTTTGATTATACATCTTTTTCTATGCATATAGTTGCTAGTTCTTCTTCTTCCCTATCTTCCCTTGCATCCTTGCAAGAAAATCTGTGAGGAACTGTTGCTGTTCTTGAGCTAGAAGATGAGGGCGTTATTTCCTATGCTTATCCACAGTTTTCCACTTTACCATACGACCTCAACCAATTGCCTATACGGTTTACAAAACCGTTTGGTGGGCAAACGGTTTCAAGGTCGTATGAAGGCATACGGTCTCAAGACCGTATGTCCGCGTTGACCAAGCATGGACTGTATGGGAATCCTATTCAAAATTATGTAGGTTAATCACCCACAAAATTTGAAAGGTTAACTCCAAAGGGATCGTTAGATATAAGAAAATCAATTAGCAAATCCAATTGAATTTAGTTCTGATTTTCAATCTGCTTAATTTGCCCTTTTTGGGCAAACGGTCTCAAGACCGTATAAGATGGTTGACTAAGCGTTGACCGTATGATATTACTGTTCATAATGATGTTAATTATTGAACCACCAAATTTTATGGACTAATTCTAAACGAGTTAAGATTTGAAGGTTGATTACTAGGGCAAAATCTAATTGAAATTAGTGCTGAAATCACAATGAGCTAATTTGAGATTTTGGGTTGATTAGCCCAAACGGTCTCAAGACCGTTTGGGGAATCATCCAAACGGTCTCAAGACCGTTTGGGGATCACCCACGACCGTATGGAGGTCTGGGGTCAAGTATAGTTGACCAATTGAAGGTACAAAGATACCAAATTACATTGCAATTAAGTATTGATGTAATGATCAACTCAATAAATCAAACCTTGATGAATTTTCACTAGAGTACAAAGGATGGATGGGCAAGCGGTCTCAAGACCATTTAGAACTCATCCAAACGGTCTCAAGACCGTTTGGTGACAACCCAAAACCGTTTGGAGGTCTAGGGTTAAGGTAATTTGATCAATTGAGGGCCCAATTACAATGGATTATTGAAATAATCAAATTGCTGATTTGTGACTTAATTAAGGTTCAACCCCTATCAAATCAATCTAGATTTTTATGAATTCTTGGGAAAACGGTCTCAAGACCATTTGGAGGATATCCAAACGATCCCAAGACCGTTTGGGCCAAGTTTGAGCCCAATTGGAGGTCAATTGATGGGTTCAACTTCGATTTGATTCACATTGTTGAGTGTTGATGGTTGAACATTTATAGACCTTAATTGAACCAACTCCAACCCTAATTGGATATCAATTGAGGGTCAATTGAGTAACCAATTGGTTAAGGCTAACCCTAATTGTCTCAATTGGTAAGTGGCTAGCAAGCTTGAGACCAATTGAAGGCTTCAACATAGGAAACCCTAATCGAGTTACCCTTTGAACCACTTTGGAGGTCCATACGATCTTGAGCTTTTGAGGGCTTTCAATCTCAAGACCGAATGAGGTCATTCGACCTCAAGACCGTATGAGGGCATTCAATCTCAAACCGAATGAAGGCATTCGATCTCAAACTGTATGAGGGCATTCAACCTCAAACCGTATGAGGGCATTCGACCTCAAACCGTATGAGGTCATTCGACCTCAAACCGTATGAGGGCATTCGATCTCAAACCGTATGAGGTCATTCGACCTCAAACCGTATGAGAGCATTCGAGCTCAAACCGTATGAGGTCATTCGACCTCAAACCGTATGAGGGCATTCGACCTCAAACCGTATGAGGGCATTCGACCTCAAACCGTATGAGGGCATTCGATCTCAAGATCGAATGAGGGCATACGACCTCAAGATCGTATGAAGGTTGAAGGTGTGAAACCTATTGGAGACTTTTGAAGTTAAGTCTGCCTAATGCCTTGAAGGCTTAAATGGTTTAATAGTTGTTCAACCCAAACAATAAGAATACCAAGAGACATTAAGGGTCAAATGGTTAGTAAATTAAACCATGATGATGATCAATGTGTAATTTACCATAATACCCTTGAAAGGTTCAATTGAGTAAAACTGTGTTCTAATCAAACCCTAATCACTCAATAGTGGTGATTTGGTCTATGTCAATCAAAGTGGACTTAACCCAACCTGATCTAGATTGGTGTTATCACCATCTACAAGTATGAGGAGAGAGAAAGTATCTTAGGAAAGAGAAAGTACCCTTTTATGATGAAAATTCAAGTAAAGTACCTTCAATACACATGAATGTGCATGATTAGGGTATGATCCACCTATGTGAGATCATGGAACCCTAATTATGATAAATGATGAATCTTAAACTAATCTGAGAGCATCAATGATGATGTTCCTCATACATGACAATGTTATGAGTTCAACTCACCATAATGTGAATAGTAAACCCTAATTCTAGGGTGATAACATATAATGAGAATAGTAAACCCTAATTTATGGTGATCTGATAAATGTAGTAATTCAGGGTTATGCCTTTGAGTATGAAACCCTAAAATACAAGTTGTTATATGAGGAATCTTTATGCCATGTGAGATAAGAAGTTTAATAAATCTAATCCAGAGGAGATGTAATATGGATGAGAATCCCTAAATTAGAAATGAAAATATGGAAATCCTAGTGGGATGAATAGTGAGCCTAGTATATGACCTAGCAATTATGAATTCCTGGAGATGTTTATAAGGTAATGCCTTTAAATAAAGTATAGTCAAATCAATGAGTATGATGTGTTCACACCATGATAAGATTGAGAAGTGAATTCATACCTTGAATTGATAATCATTATGATGTTCAATAAATGTTGTATTTAAGGCAAATACTCACCATACACTGGTATGCTTCTAAGGATGGCAGAGTTGCATACTAGAATTGAACTAATAATCTAAAAAGGAAATATTAACAATGAAGGATGGGGTATGTTAACCTTAGTCATGTGTCATGCCTTTAGGTATGAAACTTTGAGAACAAGTTACCAAATATGATGTCTTATAGGATAAAGAGATTTCAATAACCTTAATTTGTATAGGGTGAAACCCTATTTCCAGTTATGCTTTTAAGCATGAATCCTCATGATTGAAGTATGAGATGAGGAATCAATATTCCTAATCATAAGTAAAGGAAATGAATAACCCTAATTGATGAATATTGGGGAACTTGACTCTTCTAAGAGTTTGAAAGTGTAACTTCTAGAATGAATTGTTTACTGTTATCAGTTGAATTAACCATGCAGGTTGTCATGAGATGATGATCATATCCAGGTATGGATTATGAAACTATATTCATTGAAAGCATGCTTTAGCTTTATGAGTAAGTGAAATATTCTGATGCCTTGTTGAGTGGCATCCTATGAGACTGATGGGCTGTGAAAGCTATAAATATCATCAAAGTCATGCTTAACAGATGACTTGTGATGAAATGATTGAGAAATGATAATTTATGTGAGTTAGACTTGTTACATTTAGTATTCTATCTTCATAGCTGCCATGCTAATGATTAATGTTTGAGAACATGTATGATGTCAAAAGAATACTGAAATGTACCTAACTAATCAAGTATAATCATTCCATGTAGAGCCCTGATCATAGATCCATCATTGTCAGAGACCAAATGATGGTGAAACAGGTTTTCCTAAGGGAACTCCTGGATCACATACTTTTGAGTATGTGGGGGAGATGGATGCGTAAATCCTTACATCCTAGTGTAGGAATTGATACCGTCAATCCTTCACTACAAAACAAAATGGTGAGATGTACCACAAATCTCCCAAAGAAGACACAAACACCGCATCGGTGAGAGATAAACAAGAAATCTTCCAGTGACGAAGAGAGTACAGAACGCCACTGTAACTCTAAAATAGCGAAGGACCAGATTACCCTGGTAAGCTATAACAGCAGAGACACAAGATGTCCTGCAAACAATCCTCTAACTGACTGAGGAAGATGAGGTCATAAGAATCCTACTCTTTTGATGACCTATGTATGATACCAATGCAACTTACTAGTGATCGGTTGGAGTATGAGTGGTATACCTCATCTCCACAGGGCATAATAATGTTTGTAAAACATAATCAACAGCGTAGTATATCTTCTTAGGTTACTACGAGGAACAATGTTTGGTGTTACATTGTTTACATTAATGATCTGTTCAGATATTTTGTATACATGTCCTTTATATGCTTTAAAGACATGACTGCTCAGATAGAAGTTGCTACTCTTGTTATTAAACCTGTTGTTGTACGATTTATGTTATCTTGTCTATGATATTCATTAATGTTATAATAAAGCTTCTAGTTGAGAGTTATAACTCTCGCTGGAACAATTTGTACATTGTCTCACTCCGTAGATTTCAACTCTTTTTAGGTGGTCATCAAAGACGAAGGAGATCGTTTAAGGATGAGCAACAACGACAACAACAGTACCAAGGGCAGTAGTGAATCTCAGGTGGAGATACTGGCTGCTGAGTTATGTAGTTAAATGGTCCTATGCCGTCTCTGTACTCTCAGGTCCTAGGAATCAGTGTTTTGAGTTTTTGGTGTTGGCTCCTGAGAATTTTGAATCATGTTGTATATAACTACTCAAGAAGTGGTTTAACAGAGATGTAACATGTTTACTTGGTTTCTTATAAAAGAAATTTTATAATCTCCAGATCTTGTCTCAAAAATTTTAATTTCCAGTAATTTTTCATATTCCGCAACTAATCGAATGTTTCCGCTAAGTTTAAATCATGTTTATATCGTGGTTTTGGAGATCGGAGCCCACACACTTAGCCTGAGGACAGGCTTGATTCTAAGTTTGGGGAAGTTGATAACATTGTACTTTACATACTTTCTATATATAGTTTACACCACTTTTAGTATAACTTTAGTTAACTTTTCACATAATTTCTCTATCTTTTTTACTAAAGCCTTGTTTAAATGATTTCAGGAATTAACACAACTTAGGTCGTGATTTTTGGGAACCGCGATTGCGATTCCAAAGCACCAGACATCTCGAAGCCTCAAACAATAAGTAGAGACCGTGACCGCGGTTGTCCAGATACCACGATCGCGGTTATCCAAAGATTGCGACTGCGGTTACTCAAATACCGTGAGTGCGACTGTGACAAGAATCATGATCGCAGTTATAGGAGGACAGTGACCAAGCTAAACCGTGACCAGAGAGGAATAAGACAGAGACTGCGATCACGGTCTTGCCATCACATAATAGAAAAAACATGACCACAGTTCAAAGTCGGTGGAATGCACCTATAAATAGCGCACCCACCTTTCTTGTCCAGATGAGGGGGGGAGATTAGGTCCCAAGGCCATGAAGTGTTGCTACGTTCCAGACTCATCTCCAATCATCCATACATCAGTCTTGGATCTCTAGGGTTTGAAGCCGAGGAGAGAGAAGACAGACGCCCAACCCTTCTTTGAGAGAAGAAGGCCATCTACACGGTAGATCCAGATCTGAAAAAGTAGTGTGTAGTATCATGTTTATTCTCTTCTAGATCTATCATTTCATCCTACTGTAACCCTTTCCCCCTTTGTGGTATCTTATGGATCTGTCTTTTTGTAACGTCGTCATGTTGTCCAAAAATATGAGCAGCTAACCACCTTAACTTGAGTTGGGAGTAGCCACTAAGGCTCTCCCAACATGTATATCATCTCTTTCTTTTGAATATACATATTCTTATCAAGATTATCTCCATGCACCTATTTTAATGCTTCACTTGTATGCTTAGCTACCATCTTTTGATGTTTGATTATTGATATCTTGAGAGAGTAATATCACTTTTATCCCATGTCATGGAGTGGTATGAATGCACGAGAGTGTTGGGATGCTAAAGCTTTAACCATGAGAGAGAGCCTTCTTTTAGACGTAGATCTATCCTCATCTCAAGAGAGAGAGAGTGGAATAGACATTTGAATGGTTTCTTATAATCTTGATATGAGTATGCAAGAGAGACATAGTATTACATGTTGGTGAGGTGCTTTAGTTGGTGAAACCCAACCCGGGTTTTCCCCATATACTTGTTTACAGTTTGTTTCTTTTGCTTCTTTTTGTTTTATTGTTCTTGTTTATGTGCTACCGTTCCTTAGGGAACATCTTTTTATCCTCTTTTTCGACTGGAGTATAAGAGTGTTTGATTCTGCATTCTTAACACGACCAACCTTGTCTCTGTGTTCGACCCTGATCGTTACATCAGACCCCATTTATCATTGTGGGGGTCTGAGAGTTGGGTTATCTCTTTAAAAGTCTGACTACTTTAATCCACTCCTTTTGGACGTGCGATTTAGGCAGGTCATCTGGCTTGCTACGTTCATTTAAATTCCAAACCGATGATACAATTTGTCTATATTGTCAGTTTGGACATATGAACCGACGACACAGAAATCTTAATCAATTAAAAATGTGTCATGGTTTAGTAGTGTAATGTTAGTTGCTCCACCAAAACTGATGACACAATTGCTTATCTGTGTCAGTTTCTTTAATCATAGCAACCTAGGTTAGGTCTGAGTTTTCGATTTATGCATCCAAAACATGACGTAGCAGACACTTGTCTGTAGTGTCGCCCACTTAGGTGTCAGTACGAAACCAACGTTAGAGGGATATTTTAACTGATGTTAGAGGTGGTATCTATACTAGTGCCACCACCTTGCTTGCCACACATCAACAGAGAAGGGAACAAAGGTACATCATGCTAAGATCACAAACTGATGTAGCCAGAAATCCTATCAATCATTGTCAACCAATGGTGTTTCACTTTGTGTCAATATTTTGTTTCTCGAATGCACACATGAGACAAGAAGATAGGCTGAGAACGGTATATATAGCCCAATGTAGAGAGAAAATAGTTAAATTGTCATGTAATTGGACAGAAGTGTACCTTCACCCATTGGTTGTTCCTTGAAAAGGGGAACCCTAGTTTCTTATAGGTACATGCTATCCAAATATTCCCATGTTATGCATAAATAGACCCATGGGCCCACCCTGTTAGTAAAACTCATCAGTTTGGGCTCTTTAGACAAACCATCAAAATGCATAACACAAAGTATCATCAATGCAGACTAGTATAAAACAATGACAACCGTGATGAAGAATTCCAATTGATTCTCGACTCACATAAATCCACCAACCAACCACCAAGCCATTTTGTCAATAGGGAATCAATGAAAACATTAAAGGTCACTCCAGCTCCCTTCCATTGATTGTCTACAGATTGAAAGAAAAACCCACACTTTTGGTCCTCAACTATAAAGAAACAAACATGCCACAACTCATCGAAAAGTAGAACGCCCCAGTCTTCAATCAATAAAAGACCAATCACACCTTCATCGGTAATTAGCTAACAAAAAGCAAGATCCACTTCTATAGGTTCTAAATTGACAAAAGGGTAGCTAGGATGGTTAGAACACCTAAGAACAACTATCTACATTCAAGAAAGGAAAGAAGAAGAGAATTAACACTCTATGTACAAATTGCAAAGGAGACCTTACTCAAAGGGTAATTTACACATCAACCATCTACAAAACACTCACTAAATAAGAACATGCTTAAGAAATCATCTAAGCATGTGATAAGGATATCTAAGTAGGATTAAGGGGTTAAGATGGGTCTAGGCCTTACAATTGATGTTTTTTTTTTGTGTCTGGTATCCAATTGGAGCAGAAAAAAGGCATCTAGTATGCCACTATAGAAAATGTTGGAAGAAGATCATGTGATCTTGTAAGATAGTGAGTATAATCTAGGAAGTATCACCCATCATGCAATGCATTTAGCATTCTAGCTCAATGCTTAATCTCATAGGCTTACCAGTCGAAATACAAAACATTGGAAGAAAATTAGAAGGATGCCATAACACGTCTCGATCTCTTATTTTTCCAATATGGAACAACGTTCAAGGACACATACTGATGCAAATCAATTCCTTGGTAACAAAGTGCTAAGTAATGTAGAATTGATGATGGAAGAACATATAATGTGTGACCATCACGACTGAGGAATCAAGTGGCAGAAACTACTACATTATCTCTCCATTGTAGCTCACCTTTAGATCACACAACAATTTATCATCCTATTTCTTAGTACCATCAATTGCAACAATAGGGGTATCAAAGGTTGTCTCTTCTTCTATTTTCTTGATTGAAACAATGGAGAGGGGAGAATGTTGGGCTCCTTCGTCTCTTTCTGTTGGTTGTCGCCCCCTTCTGTTTGGTCATTGGTGTCAAGTGGGGAAAGAGTGTCACTAGCCTCTATTATGTCTGTGGTATGGATGAGAATGAGAGGGATATTCCACGCATGCCTCTATTCAACGTTTAGTGTAGAGAGAACAGAGACAATAAATGGAAGTACTTACTAAGGGAGAGAAGGGTCCTCGGGTCGCTTTGAATGATATAGACACTATACCCTAAGGTGGAGAATGTGTATGGAATGTGTTAATGATGTGTGTGCATGATTTAGCATGAGCGCAAAATCAAGGCGCACAATGGGTGACAAGTAACATTTGTTATTGAAAATAGAAAACTAACTTTACATTACCAATTTCTATTCATGTAATCATACTCTTCTTATTAGAAAACAAAGTCAAGATCAAATATTTCAACAATTCTAGCTGGTGAGTATAACAGTCAAGCAAGCCAATATCATACACTAAATTTATTACTATCCAATAATCATAAACGGTTCCAGAATACCGACCACACTACCCATCGCCCATCAGCATAGGGTAATAAACCCTCCATGTCAAGAAAGCATGTGGGCTACGAAGGAATTACACAAGACAAACATGTTGGTTCTATTGCTTTAGTCTAGCATCCTTAGTTGTACAATTCACACAAATAACATAATGGATAACCTGTACCACAGGAAAATACATTTTTTATGTAAATAAATCATGTGTAGTATGACAAACATCATAGAATAAATTGTAAAATAAACCTAACTAATAACTATATAGTAGTAGTTAATGATCCAATATTGTTTGTATCGGGGTGCATAATTTTTATTAAATGTGTACATTGTTTATATCAACGTTTGTTTAAGTACGACAAAAAATGTATCTGCCCTAGGATAAGAATTCAATAACAGATATATAGCATTCACTAACGATCCAGGATTTATGGAATGGGGCGAGTATGTTTTTCTACTTGCCAGATACATTTTTAGTGCTTCTCCTTTTATATATGTATACCCTAAAAATTATTATCGTTAAAGACCAACAGCTCAATACGAAAAGGTCTTCAACGGTAGAATTTTTGTTGTAGGAGGTATGTGTCACATTCGTACTAGTTGTGTATACTATATATGTATAAAATTTGTACTACGCAGTATGCATGTATTTTTCTGGTGTAAAAATGGGTTTGAAATAGGTATTGTGTACCGTTTTCCATAAATTATAGTAAAAATCGAAAATACATGCAAAAAAATTGTTCCAAAAATAACAAACAAAGATTCTCCTTCAGATCTAATTCCAAATAAAGTGACACTGCCAGTTTTTTTTCGGAGCACGTTTGTTTTTTGTTTTCATTCCTGTAGAGGCAAAACTGAATTGTCCAGGATACTTGTATGTAAGGCAAATCACATGCGAATTATGTATTATCTTTGTTGCTATACATAATTATATACAAGAAGCATAATGTGGAAGGTGAAAAAAATTTCTTCCCAAATGCAATCTCTCTTCCCTAGCTACTAGTGAATTAGGTTAGTTCTTACATTACTATATACATCCATCAGACATCTATGTTTTTTCATTCCCTAAAAGGCACATGCAAGGGGCTGCATCCTGGTTTCTTCGCATGCAAGAGATCGCGGACCGGAGCACCGCCTCAACGACGAGCCAATATCTCCACAGCCGTTCCGAATTGCTGCTACCAGCTGCTCCATGAAAGCGGCTTCACAGGGCAGCGTGATGGGCCCATTTGTGGGTAATCCAAATTCCTCCTCCGCCAGGAGTAGCAACTCCTGGAAAATGTCCGTCCGCAGCCAGACCAGTGGAACCACGAACCGTTGCCCGTCGCTGGAGTATACAGCAAGATGGCCCTTCGGAGGGATTGAAGGAGACGCTGGAGTTGTTCTCTGCGTGTTTGGTGAAGTGTGGGTAGATATTCTCTTCTTCCCGATGTTGGCAGCCTTCATCCACCTCTTCGCCATCTGTACGAGCCTCCTCGAGCTGATCATTGTTGTGTATGTGGTGCCTTGGAGAGCTGAATGTTGAAGCAGTTTCGTGTGGACGCTTTCTTGCTTTAGGTTTGGTTGCTGGATATGAGATGGCTAACCGTATTGTTATATAGTAGACATCCTAACATCATGAGAAAGACGAAGTTATCCAGGGGACAATGTCGCACCGCTTGTTGGAAACTTGGAACTATGTAGGGTACGAAGATCTCTTCCCATGTGATGTTAGATTCGATTGTTTATCCAGGATGGGGATGCAGTGCCTACATTCTGATTCATTAGCTGGCAGTCTTTTCTTTAGTTCGCCTCCATTAACTCCCAGACATAACACGAAGCAAATTGCACGCTTGGTTTCGGGACCCCAGACAAAGCTGCAAACAAATTGCATGGGCCAATTAATTTTGGGTCCTAATTGCAGTAGCAAGAATACCAAGAGAAGGTCTTATGATCTCCCACGGACTTACTGCAAATTTTGTGGATTTGTAGGGGTAGCTTAAAAGGTTTGATTATTAAATTTCGATATTACAAATCTTATCACATCTATGTAATTCTTAACATTTCTGATTTCTAGTTTCTGATTTTACAGAATGAATGTGTCCATCACTTCGGTAAATGTTCAAGTTTTGACTATCAATCATGCTAACATGCCGATCTGGCTACAAGAAGATATGCTTTCTGGGGTCACATCATAAGAAATTACCCAACCACCTCCTGGACAAAGCTAACGAATCAGAATGTACGGGTGAAAAGCCGTGCGGCTAAATCCATGTAATTAACTACTTCTGGGAATGGGGATGCACTGCCTACATTCTTGGCCATTGCCATGTCATTACCTAGCTTGCCGGATCAAATCAAACATAGCTTGTTTTCAATTGTCGACTGCTGAACACCTTCGGATGTCTGGTACATATTGAGGGTTATAGCAAGACAGGCACCATATCGCCATAGGCAACATATCCCATCACATTCCAAAGCGCTACATGAATCAAGCAT
Organism: Alisma plantago-aquatica; assembly: GCA_963693085.1. Lineage (NCBI taxonomy): Eukaryota > Viridiplantae > Streptophyta > Magnoliopsida > Alismatales > Alismataceae > Alisma > Alisma plantago-aquatica. Next base: position 976,822,665 of record OY856411.1, read on the forward strand.
ACCGGTGAGACATGATCTGCCTCCTAGTGGGACCAATGAATTGGCCCACCCACGCTAACGCTAGCCAAAGACAGCATGCTAACTAATCAAACAAACAAGCTCCACATCTGGGATCAGTCAATGTATCCCATCTCCGGTAAACAATCACATCAGCATCACATGCGCATGTCTCTCTTCAAAAACTGTAGACACCCAGTCGACCACGAGATCGTACTCCTCTTTCTCTGTTAAGCACCTATGACTCCAATATATAATATTGGTCCCTGAGCATTTCTCCTTCCACCATCCTAAAGTTTGCAAGGAAACATAAACAGCTTCTCCTACTTCGATCAATCCCAAACTTCTAGTACAAAATGATAAGCTCCAAGAGGCTCGCACAGATGGCAAAGAGGTGGATGAAGGCTGCCCGCACCGGAAGAAAGAGGATCTCTTTGCACTCCACTCCAAGCCCAAGACGAGCTGAGCCATCCCCTCCTTCCCCTGTGCCCAAGGGCCAACTAGCACTCTACTCCAATGACGGACAACGATTCGTTGTGCCCCTTGCTTGGCTTCGGATGACTGTCTTTCAGGAGCTATTTCAGCAGGCGGAGGATGAGTTTGGGCTGCCAGGAGACGGTCCGATAACGCTTCCTTGCACTGCCATGTTCATGGAGGATTTGGTTGCAAGGATTCAAAGGGGCGACAGACAAAGTAACTCCCGGTCAAGCCGGTGCTTAGTTCCAGCTTCTTTTGTTCAGGCACAGTTCAGAATGCAGCCAATTGTTTGTGTCATCTGATGGATGTAGTTAGGAATGGAAATCTAGGGGGGGCTGGAATAACAGCCAACTAACACAATTGACTATGGCCGGAGTCCTATGACCCTGTTGACTGTTGTATACAGTGTACATACAAACAGAGAAAAAGACATTTGAGTTGTATATAATTTCATGTAGTATGCACAATTGACTAAAAGTGAACATATTGTCTTAGCCCATATTTTTTTCCGATGTTATATTAACCATATTTGAGTTGTATATCCTTGTGTAAGAAAATTCAACCCTACACCGTCAAAGAAAATGAAATATGATATTTACCTAATTACACATATCAAATAGAAAATGATGGCTAATTGGCATGAGTTCAGAAAAGATAATAATTTCTGTACATGGAATATGAATAAGAAGAAAAGGCCAAATTTTTATTCTGTGCACAACAAAATTTTACTAGTAATTTGTCAATAGGAGTTGAAGACATTTTTAGTGTGATATTTATTATTGAAGGGAGTATATCCTACTAGATGGGAACCATACTAATAGGGACTTTTTTCAAAATAAATTTTAATTGAGGGAAATTATTTCGATTATCATATCGAATATCTTAATATATTATAAAAATTTAAGATGTCTTTCATTGTGCAATACACAAAAATCACTCGACCAACTACATGTGAGGATGCTCAAATTGGTGTACTGTCTATATTGAAAAAGTGCTATAAAAAGTTTGTGGGTTTTTCTAACATAGTGCATAGCTTATTTTATTGGCATATGGATTGGACCTAACTAGGTGATGAAAATAAGAATAAACATCTACATGTATAAAGACATACATTTCATAAGATTATTTATAACAAGGAGTTGTACAACTATATATCTAAGAGTTTCATTAGATGTAATTGGTTATTGTAACCTACCTATATAGTTCAGTTGTGAGCGTGCATCGGTCAAAGTTAATTCATGATTTAATGTATTACAAATCTTAACTAACTAGATGATTTCTCATTGCAATCTTCTAAATTAGTAGTGAGGGCTATAAGTTCTATGAAATTAATGGGAGCGTTATTAACTAAAGTCCAAATTAACATCACTAAATAAATTTATATTTTAGATCAAATTGTTGATTCGTGTAAATATTTTCTTATAGACCTAATGGAAAACACCCATAACAACTTCTCATTTTGATAGGTCTATGAGAAAGAAAAGTTGACTTGGAATAATTTCTAAGAATAGTATAGGACATTCAGAATTATTATCACTCATGAGCTAAGGTCTATGTACTAAAAATACCAAAACTAGAGGAACCAACTTCAAATGTGCCAATTGTAGAAGAAAAGTATGTCGTAAGCATATCAATGATGTTATTGACATCAAGCGCCTCATGCTATTCTCCATGAACTATGAACTTCTGTGGAAATATTTGAATATGAAAGTTTTATAGATAGTCGCATATCTTAGAATATGTTCCAAGAACAAGCTAGGCAAAAGAGGCAAGATGTCCCTAAAGCCCTATTTAAATGCAACATGACTGAAGGTGACCTAGTTGGGGTACATGTACTAAAGTTGATTGGGTATTTAGAAATCTTATAGAGATTGGTACTCCACTTAGGCCAAGAGTTGGTTGTTGATGTAATCATGAAATCATTGCTAGAATCTTACATTTTGTTTGTCACAAACTAAATCGTAAACGATTTGGTTTGACTGCTACAAGAGTTTATTTCCATATTGAGAACTGTTGCAACTTAGACGAAGAAAGACACACCTGAGTATGTGTTGATGGTCAACAATTTAAAGGGAAAGTTATAGGGTAAAGGCAAATCTGGAATACTTCTAAAGATAACCAAAAGCTCTAGTCATCTCAACTTAAAGCTAAATGAGGAGTAGGCAAGGAAGGCAATTGTCACCATTTCCACTAATCTAGACATTGTAAAAGATATTTTTCTTTTTTTTCTTGAGTAACCAAAAAATAAGAAGGAGGCAATAGATATATCAACTATAGGTATATATGCCATAAATATAAACTTATCTATTAATCCATTTTAGGTATTAGATAGAGGATGTGGATTTGACATAAGTTGTAATATTTATAATTTGAAAAGAAGTAAAATCTTACCAAAGGGAGAGGTGGATCTAAGGAGTTGCTAATGGAGCAGGAGTTTCAATCATAGATGCAGTCACCTATAGATTATCTCTACCTAATGGGTATGGAATAGATTTAGAGCACTTCAATTATGTACCTTACATAGATACAAATATTATTTTTATGTCTTGTTTGGACAAGAATAATTTTTTTTATATATAGAATGGTCAAATTTATGTTACATGAAATAATATATTATGTGGAAATTCCCTAAATCTTATGGACTTTCTTATTAGATCTTGATGCAAGTGTATATAACATGAATTCAAAGAAGTTAAAACTCAATGACTCAAACAAGACTTACCTATGTCACTTTCACGTGGGGTGCATAAATGATGGATCCATTTATGGACTCCACAAAGATGGTTATCTGAACTAGTTTGATTTTGAATTAATAAAGACATGTGAATATTGTTTATTGGGAATGATGACAAAAAATTATTCACTAGTTATAGTGAGAAGGAAAGGGACATAGTAGGACTCATGCATAATGATGCATGGAGATTCTAGTAGAAGTACAAGAGGGGGATATCAGTACTTTATCACATCTACTAATGACTTCAGTAAATATGGATATGTGTATCTTATTGATGTGCATGATTTCTCTAAAAAAATTTAAGCTAATTTAGAAATGATTTCATTTCTGTTAAATTTCCTAAAAAACTCTAGTGCATCAATTTTATCCATATTACATGTATTTGGCCAAAAATTACTTTGTTTTATTATTTGCCAAATATATTGCTTCTTTATTATTCATATAAAAAGAAAAAATATGAGAAAGTAGGTACTTGAGACTTATATTGATGGAACCAACATGTGAAGTAGAGGAATCGACAATAGGAAAGGAAGTGTTGAGAAGAAAAGAAGGGAAAGACCCAAAATATTTTCAGTACCACCGACCCAAGTTAGTGGCACTAAGATCAGAAGCCCTAAACTGCAATAAATCATGGAATTCGGTGGGACCAACTTCCAAGTTGACATCACCTACATTTGTCCCACTACCAAAATTAAAACAAAATGCATCTAATGGCTTAGAAGACAAGTTGTGCCTTGATTCTCCTTATATAACATTTAGAAAAGCCATTATCATCAAAGTCAATAACATGATGCCAAAGTGGGCCTACCACTATGAAGTATTTGTACAAAGATAGATCCTACCATTTATCCTTTTATATTGATGTTGTTAAAGAAGATTAGAAACTTCGGTAAATAGTGGTCTACATTATGAAAGTGGGTATTACAAATTACATACACTTAATTTAAAGAAACAAGATAAGTTGTATTCATTTGATATAACACATTCATAGGTTAACACTATATGATGAAATATGTATCCTCAAGAATCCTTCCTTCTGATCTTCTATCTACTTACTTCATGCAATTTTAATTCTTTTCCTTAGTCTAATCACTCAATCAATTCTTTTCTTAGGGCTTGTTGATTTGGTTCAGCTTGTAGTAGTCTATAGTAGTCATAATTCCCTTAGTTCAACATGTGGGATTGAGTCCCTTTACAAATTTGACAAGTAGACTTGCATTTAGTATACAATCTCAAGTCATGTCGAATTTTTGGCATTATTGATAGGGAATTGGTAGCACTAGCACTACCAGTGCTAAAACCAGCCACTCTATGCTAATTTTCTTATTTTCATTAATTTCCTTTTTAGTTAAGATTTTATGCAATTTGTTTTACTTTTGGTTATTTTTCTTTGATTCTCACATTTGGTTCCTATTACAAGTACTTGTTCATGGTCTACAACAGACTACAGTCTATGGCGAACCTACAAAACACCACATGAGGGAAAATTGGATATTGAATAAGAAAAAAAGATTATACTCAAATAGCTCGTGGTTGAGCCAGAAATTATGTTTAACCAGAGGTAGAATAATGAGGACTTGAACATTTTAGATGATGAATAAACCATATGGGAGAAGATTAAGGCTTCATTTTCTACAACATAGTTGTGTCCCATCAAGAGGAAAGCGGTCAATGTAGGGAGCTACAACATTGAACCAAGCTTTTTTGCTCTCATCAAGTCATAAGCATTCAACATGCATAGTAATAGGAACCCATACAATACATTAATTGTTTTGTTGAAAGTTGTGATATGATCAAAATAGAGTGCATACCTATGATTATCATCTATTACATATTATTTCTTTATTCTTTGATGGACAGGACCAAAACACAATTCCTAACTCTACCTTCAGAATCATTAACGTCATGGTAAGAAATGATTTATTCTTTTCTTTGGAGATATTTCCCCCTAAGAAAACCAATGATTTAGTAGGAAAGATTTATGGGTTATACCAACATACAAATGAATACCTATTCAAAGACCTTTTACTATGAAATACATTGAGGAGAGAGGACCACACTTTATAGTACTAGTGCATGATTTTTTTAACAATAAAGCATCAAAGTGACATGGGATCTTGAAGAACATGGTGAGAAATTGGTCTTGCACTCGCAAACATGATCCCTCTATTGTGGAAGCTCCATGTGGCCCGTATGAGCATGAAGAAGAAAGGAGGCGTGACATGAACCATACGATCAGGAAGCAACTACCATGATCCTACTGGGGTCTAGATTTTGACTATCTAAGGTGTGACTGGATCTAGGCATGGGCCAATCTTCTGTTACTGATGCAACATGAACTCACTAACTAGGGTTAGGGCCCGCCAAGCAGGGATATACTACTAACCCTCAGTTTTTAACTACTTACAGAACATCAGCCTAATCTTTTTCTTTTCTTAGATTGGTAGTTACATCATTTAGCAAACTGACAATATCATGATTAAAGATAACATTAAAGGATACAACAGTGTTTGACAATTACATAGAAGAAAGAGTTTCAAACTTTATATACATCACATGCATTTCATTACAAACTACACTATTTTCTCACTCTCTCATTTGTAGGATCCATAGGAAGGATAAGAGACCGTCTATCTATTCTAACAATTTCTTTTTCATGACCTACATTCTACACTTGATAAAAATATGCTTTTTTCTCCTTGGGAAGAGCTAGTCCTTTACCTGAATAATTGTTCAGTAGGTTGATCAACTAGTGGCTCAGTGCGTAGAAAATCAACAAGTAACCATTATATATCAGTTGTATTTATTTATTTGAATTAAACATGGAAGAATAAAAACTTGGTAGTATAAAACTATAACCATCCAATAATGGGAGAAGTTCAATGAAACTTTGCAGTTTAACATTGTAAATAAACCAACAGGAAATTAGTCTTATAATATATGTAATAAATAAATTAAATTCATTCACTAATATTTTAGTCCATTTATATTTCCACTAGACTCACATGAGATGTGCCACAACATGTGAAAGCAACACGACATGCTACTATCTCATTGTACAAGACTTAGAAGCATATTTAGGATCCTAAGTTTGTAGTCTCAATACCACATCTACAGCTGGCATCCCTATGTTCGGCTCTCGACAACTAATGGTGGCAGACAAATATCTCAGACTCCTCCTCTCAACCTCAACACTAAGTTGGGGAGTCCAAGCCCTCAGACTTGTTGTGCGCCAGTGGACCTACCGAAGATGTCCACTGATTGTTACAACTCATAGCTCAGTTACCACTGACATCTCCAGTTTGTCTTGGATACCACTTATTTCAGGAGTCTTCCCTCACTAGCCTAAACCTCGCACCCTACTGGTGCACTCTGATTTACCTCAATATACAAGTAACCTCTGCTAAGGAAGCACATTTCCTGCTCACATCATAGGCCTCCTATGAGGATTCTAAGTGTCCAGGGAATCTAACTTTTGGTATGTATGCCCAGAGAGCCAATCATATGATGATCGTAATGGCATAGCTTGTAAATGATTTGATTAATGATAAAGAAAATATTAAAATTTATTCTATTTTATTCAGTTATGAGATAATGATGCAACATAATAAAATGTCTAAAGAATGATGTTGCTCGATGATGTATGTCTTTAGGTTAAGGACATGAAAAATGAGATCATATTCATGTGAAGAGTATGTATATTCTTGATATGTCCCTAGTCGGATGTTATTGGGAAAGACTAATAGACAACAATAACACATAAGACAAGAGTGTGTGTTGGTTGATGACAAAATCTCATTAGTCATGATATGTGATATCAAATCAAACACATAGATACATGTTAGAGAATAGTGTATTAGATAAATCCATTATGAGATTAATACATGGAAACCATTACATGGTGAACAAAATCATCTATCATAGTGATGGTGGTGATTTTGGTTCTTAGATCTAAAGTCACTTCACTCATCACATGTCGTTTTGTGTTCTTTGACATCAACCAATGTGATCTTGCATAAGGGTTTCCATTAAGGTGATGGCCGGGTGCATTGTGACACATGGGGGTGATTGTGAGTGATGTAGATGAGATTTTTCCCTTCTATATGAGTTTGATATCTTGGCCACTTGATAAGAAAAATTGAGAAAAGCATGGACATGCACATGTGAATCAATATATCATCTTGAGTTCACATATATCTCATACAATTTGCTCTAGTTCAAGGAACATGGATTAAGTGTTGACGAAGATGACAATTCCATGCCTTGAGTTTGATGTAGACATCAGAGATAAAGGAAACTATACAATCACAATAGCACTAATCATGGATTGTAGGTTAAAGTTGTTCTCCAACTTTTCTCATTATTTGGGTAGAAATGATGTCTGGATAGATACCAATCATTGCTTTCGATGTCGTAAAATTGTTATGGATATTAACCTTTAAAGTAAATTGGGACCAATAGGGTCACACGCATAGGATGCTTTTGGAATAGGAGTTTATTCATGAATGATGTTTAACTTGATTACTAAAAGTGTTTAGATAATCAATTTCAACAACACTGGTTCAAGATTGAATGACTAGACTCTAAAGTGAGTGGTTCAAGTGTTTAACCAATTGGTTGGAGTTTCACATCAATTAGAAACAACATTGGTTGGAGAGTGCCTGAACCAGGGCATGAACCGACCGGTTCACTAAGTGAATTGACTAGTTCATGGCCCTAAATGACCATTTCATGTGATGAACCTCCTGGTTTAATGATAAATTTTGATTGGATCAAGGATTGATGTTGATGTCATGATCTACATTAATTGTGCATTGAATATCAATGTCATTTAGAATAGGAAACATGCACGAACTGACCGGATCATGTATGAACTAACTAGTTGGTGAGTGAACCAAACGGTTTGCCATTCACAGGTTCTAGAAAATTCATGAAAAGTCGTCTCTTTGACTCCCAGATTGATCAGGTTCCCTGACCCTGGTCCTCCTATAAATAGAGGGGTACTCGGGCTTCCCAGACACAGATGTTGGTATCTATGCCCAGAGAGACAATCATGTGATGATTGTAATGACATTACTTGTAAAAAAGATTTTATTATTAATAACAGTCAAGCTTCCAATTTATTCTTTTTAATTAAGTTATGTGAGATGAACATGCAATATTATAAATGTCTATAAAATTACATTACTCAATGACATATGTCTTCAAGAATGTGGGTAATTGGCATGAGATTAGAAAAGATAATATATTTCTATACATGGAATATGAATAAGAAAAAAAGGCCAAATTTTTATTTTGTGGACAACAAAATTTTTCTAGTAATTTGTTAGTAGGAGTTGAAGACATTTTTAGTGTGATATTTATTATTGAAGGGACTTTATCCTACTAGTTGGGAACCATACTATCAGGGAAATATTTTTCAAAATAAGTTTTAATTGAGGGAAATTCTTTCGATTATCGTATTAAATCTCTTAATATTATATAAAAATTTAAGATGCCTTTCATTGTACAATACACATAAAACAGACGACCAACTACATGTGAGCATGCTCAAATTGGTGTACTAACTATCTTGGAAAAGTTCTATAATAAGTTTGTGGGTTTTCAAGCGTAGTGCATAGCTTATTTTATTGGCATATGGGTTGGACTTGACTAGGTGATCGAAACAGGAGTAAGAATCTATAGGTATAAAGAGAACATACATTTCTTAAGATTATTTATAACAAGGAGTTTTGCAACTATATATCTAGGAGTTGCATTAGATGCAAATTGGTTATTGTAACCTACCTAAATAGTTCAGTTGTGAGCGTCAATCAAAGTTAATTCATGATTTAATGTACTATAGATCTTGACTAACTAGATGATTTCTCATTGCAATCTTCAAAACTAGTAGCAAGGGATATAAGTTCGATGAAATTAATGGGAGTGTTATTAACCAAAGTCCAAATTAAGCTCACCAAATCAATTTAAATTTCTGATCAAATTGTTGAATCGTGTAAACATTTTCTTATAGACCTAATGGAAAACACACATAAAAACTTCTCATTGTGATAGGTTTATGAGAAAGAAAAGTTGACTCAGAATAACTTCAAAGAATGGTATAGGACTTTTGGGAATTATTATCACTCATGAACTAAGGTCTATGTACTAAAAATACTAAAACTAGAAGAACCAACTTCAAATGTGCAAATTCCATAAGAAAAGTTTATCATAAGCATATCGATGATGTTGTTGACATCAAGTGCCTAATGTTATGATCCATGAATTATGAAATTCTGTGTAAATATTTGAATATGGAAGCTCTATAGATAGTCACATATCGTAGAATGTTCCAAGAACAAGATAGGCAAGAGAGGTATGATGTCTCCAAGGCCATATTTAAATGCAACATGACTGAAGGTGACCTAGCTGGGGTACATGTACACAAGTTAATTGGGTATTTAGAAATCTTATAGAGATTGGGACTCCCTTTAGGCCAAGAGTTGGTTGTTGATGTAATCATGAAATCATTGCTAAAATTGTACAATTTTCTTGTCGCAAACAAAAATGTAAACAATCTTGTTTGACCGCTACAAGAGTTTATTTGCATATTGAGAACTATTGTGACTCAGATGAATAAAGACACTCCTAAGCATGTGTTTATGGTCAAATATTTAAAGGGCAAGTCACAGGTTAAAGGCAAGCCTAAAAATTCTTCTAAAGATAACCAAAATCCCTAGTCATCTCCACTTAAAGATAAATGAGGACTGGGCAAGGTAGGCAATTGTCACCATCTCCACTAATCTAGACATTGGAAAAGATATTTCCCTTTTTTCCTTGAGTAACTAAAGAATAAGAAGGAGGGATAGCTATATCAAATATATGTATACATAATATACATAGAAACTTATCTATTAATTCATTTTAGGTATCAGATAGAGGATGTAGATCTCACATAAGTTATCATATTTAAATTTGAAAAGAAGTAAATTCTTCCCAAAGGGAGAAGTGGATCTAAGGATTTGACAATGGAGTTGGAGTTTCAATCATAGATGCAGTCACCTATAGTTTATCTCTACCTAATGGGTATGTAATAGATTTAGAGAACTTGTATTATGTACCTGACATAGATAGATACATTATTATTTATGTCTTGTTTGGACAAGAATGGTTTTTTATTTTTATATAGAACCGTCAAATTTATGTTTCATGAAATATTATATTTTGTGGCAATTCCCCAATATCTTATGGCCTTTCTTATTAGATCTTGATACAAGTGTAAATAACATGAATACAAAGAAGTTAAAACTCAATGACTCAAACAAGACTTACCTATGTAACTTTCTTCTATGGCACATAAACGAGGGATCCATTTATGGACTCCACAAAGGTGGTTATCTGGACTCGTTCTATTTTGAATTAATAAATACATGTGAATCTTGTTTATTGGGAATGATTACAAAATAACCCTTCACTAGAAATTTTGAGAGGGAAAGCAACTTATTAGGACTCATGCATAATGATGCATGGAGATTCTAGCAAAAGTGCAAGAGGAGGATATAGGTACTTTATCACATCTACTAATGACTTCAATAAATATTGGTATGTGTATCTTATTGATGTGCATGATTTCTCTAAAAAAATGAATCTAATTTAGAAATAATTTCATTTCTCAAAAATGTTGTACAAAAACTAGTGCATCAATTCTATCCATATTACATGTATTTGGCCAAAATTTACTTTGTTTTGTTATTTGTCTAATATATTGCTTCTTTATTATAGATATAAAAAGAACAAATATGAGAAAGTAGGTACCAGAGACTTATATTGATTGCACCAACATGTGAAGCAGAGGAATCGACAATAGGAAAGGAAGAATTGAGAAGAAAAGAAGGGGAAGAGCCAAAAGAAGGGGATGACCCAAGTCAGTGCACTGAGATCAAAATCCCTAAAGTTCAATAGATCATGGAATTAAATGGCACCAACTTCCAAGTTGACGTCACCTACATTTTTCTCAGGACCAAAATTAATACAAAACACATCTGATGGCTTAGCGGACACGTTGCACCTTGATTCTCCCTATATAATATTTAGAACTGCCATTATCATCAAAGTCAATAACATGATTCCAAAGTGAACTTACCATGATGAAGTATTTGTACATAGATAGATCCTACCCATTTATCCTTTTATATTGATGGTGTGAAAGAATATTAGAAACTTCGGTAAATAGTTTGCTACACTACAAAAGCGGGTATTACAAATTACATATGCTTAATTTAAAGAAGCAAGATAAGTTGTATTCATTTGAAATAATGCATTCATACGTTAAAACTATATGGTGAAATGGGTATCTACAAGAATACTTCCTTCTGATCTTATATCTACTTACTTCATGCAATTTTAATTCTTTTCCTTAGTCTAATCACTCAATCAACTCTGTTCTTAGGTCTAGCTGATTTGGTTCAGTTTGTAGTAGTCTACAGTAGTACCAATTCCCTTAGTTCAACATGTGGGCCTCTTTGAGTCCCTTTACTAATTTGACAAGTAGACTTGCATTTGGCATGCAATCTCAAGTCATGTCAAGTTTTTGGCATTGTTAATAGGGAATTGGTAGCACTAGCACTTCGAGTGCTAAAACCAACCACTCGGTGCTGATTTTCTTGTTTCTATTAATTTCCTTTTCAGTTAAGATTTTTATGCAATTTTTTTTTACTTTTGGTTATTTTTCTTTATTTCTTACATTTAGTTCCTATTTCAGGTACTTTCTCTTAGTCTACACATGGATTAAAGTCTATGGTGAACCTACAAACAACCACATGAGGGAAAATTGGACATTGAGTAAGAGTAAAAGATTATACCCAAATAGCTCGTGGTAAAGCCGAAAATTACGTCTAACCAAGGGTGGAATAATGAGAACTGGGACACTTTAGATAATGAACAAACCATATGGGAGATGATTAAGGCTTCATTTACTACAACATAGTTGTGTCCCATCAAGAGGAAAGCGATCAATGTGGGGAGCTACAAGATTGAACCAAGTTTTTTTGCTCTCATCAAGTCATAAGCATTCAACAAGCATAGTAATAGGAACCCATACAAAACATTAATAATTTTGTTGAAAGTTGTGATATGATCAAAATAGATTGCTTACCTATGATTGACATCTGTTAGATATTATTTCCATATTCTTTGATGAACGGGGCCAAAAGACAATTCCTAACTCTACCTTTTGAATCATGAGTGTCATGGTAAGAAATGATTGATGCTTTCTTTCGGAGATGTTTCCCACTTAGAAAACTAATGATTTAGTAGGAAAGATTTATGGGTTCTACCAACATACAAATGAATCCTATTCAAACACCTTCTACTATGAAATAGATAGAGGAGAGAGGACCACACTTTATAGTACGAGTGCATGATTTTTTGAATAATAAAGTGTCAAAGTGATAAGAGATCTTGAAACACATGGTGATAAACTAGTCTTCAACTCGCAAGAATGATCCCTCCTCCATGGTACCTCCACATGGCTCGTGTGAGCATGAAGAAGAAAGGAAATAGGTGATGAATCATCCAATCAGGAAACAACCACCCTGATCCTGCTAGGGCCCCAACTTCTAGCTATCTAAGGTGTGATTGGATCTAGGTCTGGGCCAGTCTTCCAGTAGTGACGCGATCAGAACTCACTAACCAGGGTTAGGGCCCGCCAAGTAGGAATTTACTACTAACCATCAGTTTTTAACCACTTATAGACATCACCCTTTTCTTTTTGTTTTCTCAGATATGTAGTAAGATCATTTAGCAAACTGACAACATCTTTATTATAATAACATTAAAGGATACAATAGTGTTTGACTACTACATAGAAGAAAGAGTTTCACACTTAATATACATCATATACATTTCATTACAACCTGTTCTATTTTCTCGCTCACTCATTCGTAGGATCTACAGGAAGGATAAGAGACTGTCTATCTATTCTAATAATATCCTTTTCATGACCTCAATTCTACTCTTTATAAACATTATCTTCTATCTACTCAGGAAGAGCTAGTCCTTTACCTGAATAATTGTTCAATAGGTTGATTAGCTAATGGCTCAATGCATAGAAAATCAACAAGTAACCATTATATATCCGTTGTATTTATTTATTCGAATCAAACATGGAAGAATAAAAACTTGGTAGTATGAAACTATAACCATCCAATCGTGGGACAAGTTCAATGCAACTTGGCAGTTTAACATTGTAAATAAACCGACAAGAAATTAATCTGATGATATTTATAATACATAAACTAATTTCAATCACTAATATATTAGTCCATTTATTATTTCATTGGGCCCACATAAAATGTACCACTACATGTGAAAGCATCGCAGTAAGATACGATCTCATTGTACAAGACTTAAAAGCATGCTTGGGATCCTAAGTCTATAGTCTCAATACCACATCGGCAGTTGGCATTCCCATGTGTGGCTCTTGGAGCCTAATGGGAGTGGACAAATATCTAGATGCCTCCTCTCAACCTAGGTACAAAGGTGGGGAGTCCAAGCCCTTAGACTTTTTGTGTACTAGTTGACCTACCAAAGATTTCCACTGATCGCCACAAGTCATAGCTCAGGTACCACTTACATCTCCAGTTTGTGTTGGATACCAATTATCTAATGAGTTTGCCGTCATTGGACTAGACCCTGCACCCTACTAGTGCACTTCAGCTTACCTCGAGATACATGAAACCTCCACTCGGGAAGCACATTTCCTCCTCACAACGTAGGCCTTCTGTGAGGATTCTACAGTGTCCATGTCATCTAACTATTGGTATGTATGCTTAGAGAGCCAATCATATGATGATTGTAATGGCTTGTCATGTAAATGATTTGATTAATAATAAAAGAAATATTCTAATTTATTTTTTTTGTTCAATTATGAGATAATAATATTATATAATAAAATATCTAAAGAATGATATTTCTAGATGACATATGTCTTCAGGTTAAGGACGTGAACAACGAGTTCAAACGAATGTCAATAGTATGTATATTCTTGATATGTTCCTAGTTGGATGTTATTGGGAAAGGCTAAAAGACAAAAGTAACACATAATACTATAGTGTGTGTTGGTTCATGATAGAATCTCATTAATCATGATATGTGATATCAAACCAAACACACATATACATGTTTGATAATAGTGTATCAGATAAATCGATCATGAGAGTAATACATGGAAATCATTACATGGTAGTCAGAATCATCTATCATAGTGATGGTGATGATGGTGGTTCTTAGACCTAAAGTTACTACACTCATCACATGTCATTCAGTGCGCTTTGACAACATCCAACATGATCTTGAATAAGGGTTTCCATAATAGTGATGGTTGGGTGCATTGTGACACATGGGGATGATTGTAAGTGATGTAGATGGGATTTGTCCCTCCTATAGGAGTTTCATATCATGTCCACTTGATAAGAAAGATTGAGGAAATCATGGCCATGCACATTTGAATCAATATATGATGTTGATTTCACATATATATTAGACAGTCTACTCTAGTTCAAGGAACACATATTAAGTTTTGAAGAGTTTGACAATTCCATATCTTGAGTGCGGTCTGGATATCAGAGACAAAGGAACTATAAAATCACTATAACACCAATCATGGATTGTAGGTTGAAGTTTCTCTTCAACTTTAGTAATTATTTGGGTATCAATGATGTCTTGATAGATATAAATCATTGCTTTTGATTTCATAAAATTGTTATGGACATTCATTGCCAATGTAACTTGGGACTATAGGGTCACACACATAGGATGCACTTGGAATAGGAGTTTATTCATGAATGATGTTTAACTTGATTACTAAAAGTGTTTAGATAATCAATTTAAATAACACTCTAACTAGACTCTAAATTGACTTGTTCAAGTGTTGAACTGATAGGTTGGAGTGTCATATCAATTAGAAATGACACTGGTTGACCAATGCCAAAACTAGGGGATTAACCAATCAGATCAGTAAGTGAACCGACTAGTTCATGGTCCCAAATGACTACTTCATGTGATGAACCTCCTAGTTCAATGATCAATTCAATTGGATCAAGGTTTCATGTTGTTGTCATGATATGCATTAATCGTGCATTGAATATCAATGTGATTTAGAATAGGAAACATGCACAAATTAACCGACTCATGCACGAACTAACTGATTGGTGAGTGAACCGACCGGTTCACCATTTCCATGTTCTGAAAAAAAATTATGAAAAGTCATCTCTTTTGACTTCCAAGTAGATCGAGAACCTTGTTCATGGTCCTCCTATAAATAGAGGGGAATTGGGGGCTTCCGAGACACAACTGTTGGTATGTATGGCCAGAGAGACAATCATGTAATGATTGTAATGGCATAACTTATAAAAATGATTTGATTATTAATAAAAGGTGAGCTTCCAATTTATTCTATTTAATTCAGTTATGAGATGATGATTTAACATTATAAATGTCTAGAGAATAATATTACTCAATGACATATGTCTTCAAGTCTTAGCCTTGTTGAAATGAGATCATACAGATGTTAAGAGTACATATACATATTCTCATTATGTCCCTGATCGGTTGTTATTGTGCAAGATTGATAGACAATAATAACACATAAGATCAGAGTGTGGGTTGGTTGATGACAAAATCTCACTGGTCATGATATGGCTATATCAAACCAAGCACAAATATATGTGTTAGCGAATAGTGTATCAGACAGGCCGACCTTGAGACTTCATGGAAGCCATTTTAATGGAAGTCATAGTCATCTCTCACAGTGACAGTGGTGGTTGTGGTTATTAGACATGAAATCACTGAACTTATCACATGTCATTGGGTACACTTTGACATCATCAAATGCAATCCTGGAACATGGGTTGTTATAACAATGATGATTAGGTAAATTTTACACATGGGGATAGACTTTGAGTCATAGAAATGGGATTTGTCCCTTCTACTGGAGTGTGATGTCCTAGGCCTCTCGATTAGTGAGATTGAGAATTGCATTGCCATGCACATGTCAGTCAATATGTGATATTGAGCCTACATATATCTCAGACAGTCTCCTTTTGTTCAAGAAACATGGTTGGATGATAAAGAGTGTGACTACTCCATGCCTCGAGTTTAATCTAGATATTTGTGACAAAGGAACTATACAAGCACTACAACACCATACATAGATTGTAGGTTGAAGTTGTTCCCCAACTTTCCATTTACTTGGGTAACATTGATGTGCGACCAGGCACCACTCATTGCTTATAATGTCTAAGTTGTTATGGAAATTTACTGCCAACGTAATGTGGGACCTATAGGGTCACACACATATGTCTTGACCTAGAAGAGGAGTTAAATCTGGAATGACAATTGAATTAAGTACTAAAGTGTTTAGGTATTTGATTCACACAACATATAGGCTAACTGCACTTCTAAACACCCATCTTAAGTGTCGAGACGGCCTTCTGGAGTGTCAAATAGTTTCTCATGTGTTGAGACAGGTGTCTGGGGAGTCATGCCTAATTTGAGTTGAAATTGGCTAAAATATGAACTAACCCAACAGACTGGCTCAACTCAGGTCACCAGACGACCATCTGGGAGACCAAGACAACTGTCTCACATGGGCAAGATGGTCCAGTTCAGCTGAGGGAAGGTTCTATATATTTACAATATTGTTTCACTTGCACATTACTTATTATGCAAGGAAATTAATGTCTAATATTAATGGGAATCGAATTGCCAATTTTGTGTGTGATTGGGAAACTATGAAACGGATGTCTTGTAGTACGAGACGATCGTCTCACATACCAAAAGACCATCTGGTGTTCCAAATAGCCGTTTTGATGGTTGTAGGTTGTGAAAATTTGAGAGCTTCCGGTCCCTTCCACTCCCGCATCGAATGGGAACCTGGACCCAAACCCCGCCTACAAATAGATGGGTATTGGGGGCTTCCTAGAGCTAAATGTACATAGACGATTGAGAATCAACTGCTCTGACAAATGTATCCTCTCTAATTGTGGTAACAACGAGAGCCCAGGAAACTCCTACCCAACTAGGGAGTGATATCCAAGGGAGAGAAAAAACTAAGATCATTGTTGTGGGAGAGCACGTTGGAGAGTAGTACGCCAACAAAAGGGACAACTCCTTCCTCTTCATTCCATCAGGATGACAAGAGTTCTAGGCGATCTGTGTGCAGTTCTCTAAAGGTGGGAGGTCATTGTCTGCCTCTAGGAGGACAACGTCAACCATCATTCCAGGATAAGAGGAGTTGTTGAAGAAGAGGTTCATGGCTGCAATTCATGGTGCAGACCAAGAGGCACAATAGTCTGACAAGTCCCAGTGCAACTAGGATTTAGAGTTGCACATCTACATTGATGAGGATTGTCATTGGACTTACTGCAGGACCATGTATATCCCTGAAACCATCCTTTTCATCTTATAGTTATTGACACGATACGTTAGTTATGGGGAACATGATTGATAAAATTTTTGTTTTTAATGTCTGCTCTGTAGTAATATTTCCCAACAACAACAATAAACTTTGACAATTATTGTCTTCCCTGGTTGTGGTAACTGAGAGAACTAAGTAAGTTCTATCCATCAAAGGGATGAATAGTAAGAGAGAGATAATTGGGAGAGCAAGTCGACACTAGTAGATTGACTAGAAGGGACACTTTTTCCTGTCCATTTCACGAGCACGATAGAAGTTTGCGGTGGTCCATGTGGACTACTCTATAGGTGAGGAGATCGTTGCCTTCTGCTAGTAGGATGAATTCAATCGCTATTCATGGTGCCATACTAGGAGGTCGCCGCCGACAGCTGTCCAAGTGAAACTTGAAGAAAGTTTCACGCTAGTATGAGAAAATTGTCACTAGACTTCCTCCAGGACCAGGTATAACCTCGCATCCATCCTTCTCATCTCATACTTGTTGAAGTGATATACTGCCTTTAGGGAATATGTAAGTAAAATTTTATTTCTCCTACCTTACCTGATGCCATATTTCCTTAAAGTGGCATCAGAGTCACACCAATTTATTAGGTTTTGGGATATAATCAATATGATCATATTTTGGTTTTATCATTTATTTATTGTATATAATGCAAATAATCAATCTGGATAATAAGCATATCCAATCAAGCACCACAAATGATATATATATATATATATATATGGCCGTTTATTTAATACATGCGCGGGTAGCCTGGATTTCACTACCCGACAGCCAAAAAAGTAACTGTTCTGACCAGAAAAGTAATTCTTCTATAAAAAAAGTAACTATGTGATCAAAAAATAATTATATGACTAAAAAAGTAATCCCGTACAAAATACACAGTAGATATATATGTAACCATGTTTTGAAATCTGTTGTTACAAATATAACTATTTATGCATGAAACTCAACAGTTTGCAAGGTAAAGTAACCCTTTATATTTCAAAAGTAACCAACATAAAAAAGGAACCGAAATGGGGTGTGGGTAGCTACCCACGCGGGTATTATAGCTAGGCCCACATATATATACATATATATACATATATATATATATACATATATATACATATATATACATATACATATATATATATACATGTATATATACATACATATATATATATATATACATATATATAGTCAGGCTAAAATACACTCGAGTGTATTCGGAGCAGAATACACTCAAGTAGTTTTTCATAATGCAATATGTTTTTAAAAAATCTACTCCGTTGATCTTCTTAAACATGTTGTCAATAGCTCATACGCAAAATTTGAGCACATTTGGCCATTTATAGTTCATGCTATAGAAACCACAAAATTATGCATTTCAAATTAGTTTTGCACGTCGATTTTGATGCCCTTGGATGAGTGACTTACACTCATCCAAATGGGCTCAAAATTTGTATGTAGCCTAGTTATAGACAGTGAAGATCAATGGTTTACATTTTGCAAAAAACAGTCTTGATATGCAAACACACTTGAGTGTATTCGTGCGATCTGAACACTCGAGTGTATTCTAGCCTGACTCTCTCTCTCTCTCTCTCTATATATATATATATATATATATATATATGTATATATGTATATATATATATGTATATATGTATGTACATATATATATATATATATATATATATCTTTATATATATATATATATATGTGTGTGTGTATATATGTATATATATGTATATATGTATGTGTGTGTATATATATATGTATATATATGTATATATATGTATATGTTTATATATATATATATGTATATATGTATGTATATATATGTATATATATGTATATATGTATATATATGTATATATATATATATATATATATATATATATATATATATATATATGAAATTTATATGCGTCAATTTCAAATAATTTTGTTGGTGTTTGGTAGCATTATTATTGTCTATACCGCTAGACCTTTTGTGCATGGTGGATGCTTTTTGTTCCCTTTTATATCTTGTCTTGCATATCGAGTCTCTCTCTTCTTTCCCATTTGCAAAAGTATTAATTCTTTCCTTCATATGCTCCTCTCGAATGTAACTTGGGGTTTCACATTTATAGTGTAATATTAGGATACATTTTCATTCTTGTTATGGAAAAGAAGGCATTCTGCCCTAAGCAATCAGAATGCCTCATTAGGCAAACCGACAGGTTAAGGAGCCAAACTGATTGGATGGAGTACCAAGGAGGCGATTATAGGAGGAGCCAACTGATTGCCTAGTGGCCCAACCGACTGACTGGAGGAGTCCAGACATCTTAATGACCGAAGGCCAGATGACATGTTCAAACAACCAATTGATCGACTAGGAAGTCAATTGACATGTTCAAAGGTTGAACCAATCGTATCGAATTGGATTTGCACAAATCCTCATCAACAATAGGTTGCTATATTTGATGTGGACCTTAGGTGGTAGTAATTCCTTATGACTAAGGAATTACACTAGGATGCCCATGACCATTGCTTGTGTTTATTATTACATATTTCGTTGTCATTATAGCATGTATATGATATGTACTATAAATATGTGGTGATTCGGTATGTATATGTATTTATATAAAATCCATCAAATGTAATATTAAGTCTCAGATATTTCAGTAAGTGACACACATGGAATGCTTGATCGACAAGTGTGGAAATGCCAAGTGTTGTATGTTGTCTATCTCATGAAATTGTGATGGTAGTAGTGTGGGCCTACCAAACACAGTGCATTTCTATTGTGTTAGCTTTTAGGTTAGGCTTAACAAGGTGATCTTAATGAGATTAAGGACCTTGAAGCATGCATATGACTACGACAAGGAGTTGCGCATACCATCTATCCAAGAATTTCATAAGATGCAATTGGCAAGTATCTCCTATAATTGTAATTGATTATGGATGTTTCCATTGGCCAAGTAATAACTAAATTATTTTGGGTCTTTGCTCACTAGAATGTTGTGCGTTGCAATCTTCCAAATTCATACATGAGGGTTATCAATTTGAAAAAAATAGTGGGAGCAATAATTAATTAAAGACCTCATTAATATCATCAATACAATCAAATCAAATGTATTTTGACAAAAGTGAATTTTTTTTGTGTGGATAAAATGGAAAACACTCAATCATTATGATCATTCCTTAAGAAGGACAATCTGAATGAGATATACTACCATAAATTGTTTACAATTTTGAGAAGCATTCTCTATGTCCCTAAATCACAATTGCCAGTGAAACTCACTCCATATTTACCTTAGGCTGAAATGGATGTTTACTTGAAGCATGCCAATGATGTTGTAGACATTAAGAACCTTATGATTGGCTGTAAAAAATATGAGTTGCATAAATAATGTGATAATAAAAAAAGGTATAATGTCTCTATGGCGCTAATTGAGTGCAAAATAATAGAGGGAGATCCAATAGATCCCCATGTGCTCAATATGATTGGGCATATGGAACATCGACAAAGACTGTGATATTCCTTTAGGACAAGAGTTGGCCACATATACGATTTTGCAATTGTTGCCTAAAACATATAGCAAGTTTATCGAGTGTTATCACTTGAATACCATGGCTAAATTTCTATTTGAGTCGCTTGATATCTTAATAAATGTCAAAGAACAAATTAACAAGGATAATCCCATGTTGGTGATCAACATAATAGAGTTCAAGGGAAAAGGCAAGGCCAAGAAGTGTTTTGAGGCTAAGCTGAAGTCCTAGTCTTATGTACTAACAATAAGGAGAGGGACAAGGAACAAGGAAGATGAAGAAAGGGATAGAGATCTCTACTTCTAGTTTATATGTAATTCAATTTAACTTTAGTATTTCTTCATCCTGGGTACTTGATACCGGATGTGTATCACACATTTTATCAAGTGTGAATGATATGAAAAGATGTATACCTTCAAAGAAAGGTGAGGTTGAATGGCGCGTTGGTAATGGAGAAAGAGTTGTTTCCAATGTAGTTGGAACCTTTGAGTTATCTATGCCAAGTAGGCTTATAATAGAGTTAGAGAAATACTATTACATACATGCCATTAATAGGAACATCATATCTATATATTATTTGGACAACAACCTGTTCAAATTTCTTATAAAGAATGGAAGATGTTCTATTAGTAAAGATGGGATCTTTTATGGCAGTGCCCCAACGTGTTATGGTCTATACTTGATAGATCTGAAGGCAAGTATGTATAACACAAATACCAAAAGACAAAAACTCGATAACTCAAACCAAACATACCTTTGACATTGTCATCTAGAACACATAAATGAGAACCACATATCTAGAATCCATAAAGATGGTTATCTAGACTCTTTTGATTTCAAATCAATAGAGATATGTTGTAATGTTGTGGGAGGGTAATAAGGAATTATAGGACAAATCTGACAAGAAGATACATACTAAAGAGAAGGAGAAGAAGTCAGGCACTAAGTAGTGGAACTGTCTTGATTTGAAGGTGCGGGAGGCATTTGTTGCTTCAAGATTTTTTTTTGAATTCAAGGCATTAAGCCTCCTCATTTAGAATAAATTCTTACGAATTCATTTCATTATATATTTAACATGTATTTTGGACTGAACATGCTTTATGGGATACTCATAGAGAAAGATGTGCATAGAATGTGCACAACTGCAAGATGTGTCCAGGTGGCTACGAAAGGCTTCACCAACAAAGACTAGAGGTATATTCTTTTCAGATGTCTACTCCTAGGAGTACTAAGTCCTCCACTACCAATGCATCTCTACCTCACAACCATTTGTGGATAGGTGTGAGGCAAACCAAATCTAGAGAAATACAAAATACCGCAACTGGTGAGGTGGCTGCAAAAATGGTAAAATTCAACACTCAGAGAAATTACTATTGATGATTGTTATGTTTTACCTTGAGATTGATTGTAATGTTTTACTTACCAATTACTTTTTATGATGACTAGAGGGAGCTCTGTGAGTAAAGAAAGCAAGGCAAGCTCATCCCTATGGTCACAATGTATGAATTGACAGTAGCTCTATGTGATCCAAAGCATCTTGGGTGTGTTAGGGTTGTTGACATTGGTGTCGGTATAAGAGAATTCTTTGGTCCATTAGAGCATAAGCACAATTCTTTCTAGAATGGAAGATACTTAGAAGAGAAGTTACAAGAGATGATTGCAAAGGAAAACGAAGAATCAATGAGATAATATCAAGCTTCTTATTCAGATTCTCAGTCACTCGTGGTGCCCCACTCTGCATACAAGGTGGACTCCCTACAACAGATGTTGTTTAGAAGTAATCCTGAGTACCAGCCAGCTAGTACGTCTGGTGTATATTTTTTTTGTGATATAGTAGATTTTTAGAATGATTTGTAAAATATGTTTCTATTTAGGTTTGAATAAAATACTATATACAAATTTGTAGGGGTTGAGGCCATGTCATCCTATATTAGAAGGATATGTCATTACACTAGACATGGCTTACACACTCCTTGCTGGTGACATTATTCATGGTACCCCCAATGGCAACTGATGTGGTTTACATGTCACCAAGGCTTGTCTACAACACTTGGAAGCAAACTGTACTACCATATGGCCCCCTTTACCACAAGACCATAAGTGATGCAGAAGGAGTCGTGGTTGTGCGGCGCAAAGCGGGAGTTGTCTATATCCATGTATGCTAAATTTATATCATGTTTGTATCTGTATATAATTGACAATTGAAATGGTCATATATATATATATATATATATATATATATATATATATATATATATATATATATATATATATATATATATATATATATATATGACACAACTCCTAAGAAACCCTCTATAGCTATTCAACTTTGCTCCACATGATAGTTGATTACATGGTTGGCTTGCAAAGGACCTATTCAACTTTGTATGTCCTAATTGTAGGGGGTTAACAATATGGATATGCGACTTTGAAGAAGGGTTGCCTATAATGGTACATATGAAGGAGGACATTATAGGTCAACCTCATGGTATTAATATATTTATGCAAGAAGTTGTGGATATGTTTACATATTTTTAGTTGAATACACTTGTGATAGAACTTTGGTTATTGTGATATCTTATGGCTAAATACCTCATTTTATATATGTTGATCTATTTTATTATATATTAATTCATACAAAATATACATTTTGCAACTACTTACTAAGGGTGTGTATATAGTTCACACTACCCCATGTGGCATTTCTAGTTGCATCATTGACTAGTTGTGTACAAAAAGACCCTATATATGTACTGAATAATGCTTTTCCACATTTATATATTTCTGTAATGCGAGAAAGAGCGCGATTATAGCTCCTTTAAATTTTGAGTAAGTTTCAGTTACATTGCTTATAATTTTGACTTAAGAATTACATTTCATTTTAGATTTTAAAGTTTTCTTTTATTTTCCTTCTTTTTGTTGGTATGTATGCCTAGAGAGTCAGTCATATGATGATTGTAATGGAATATCTTATAAACAATTTGATGAATAACAAAGGTAATTTTCCAATTTATTCTATTTTATTTAGTTATGAGATAATGATGTAACATAATAAATATCTAAAGAATGATGTTACTCAATGGCATATGTATTCATGTTGAGGATCTAAACATCGAGATCACATAGATGCAAGAGTATATAAATTCTTGTTAAGTCACTAGACATATGATATTGTGGAAGGTTGATAGACAACAATAACACATAAAATTGGAGTGTGTGTTGGTTGATGATAAAATCTCATTAAGTCATGATATGTGATATCAAACCATAAACATAGATACTTGTTGACGAATAGTGTATCTGACAGACCCACCTTGAGAGTGATGCATGTAAAGCATGATAGGTAGTTAGAATCATCTCTCATAGAGATGATCATGATTGTGGTTCTTAAACCTAAAGTCACCATACTCATCACATGTCGTTTGATGTACTTTGACATCATTGACTATGACCTTGAATAAGGGTTGTCATAAAGGTGGTGCTCAGGTGCATTGTAACACATGGGGATGACTGTGAGTGATGTAGATGAGATTCAAGCCTCCTATCAGAGTATGATATCCTGGCCACTTGATAAGCAACACTAAGAAATGAATGGCCATGATTGCGTGAGTCAATATGTGATATTGGGCTTACAGATCTCTCAGACAATCTTCTCTAGTTCAAGGAACATGGATTGAACATTGAAGAGGATGACAATTCCATGCCTCGAGTTCAATATTGATATTAGAGACAAAGGAACTATATGATCATTGGAACACCAATCACATATTGTCGGTTGAAGTTGTTTTCCAATTTTTCAATTACTTGGGTAGAAATGACATCTTCCTAGACACCACTCATTGCTTATGATGTCATAATTTGGTTATGGACATTCACTGCCAACGTAACTTGGAACCTATAGGGTCACACACATATGATATACCTAGAATAGGATTTTATTTAAGAATGATGTTTAACTTGATTATCTAAAGTGTTTAGGTATTCAATGTAAACAAAAATGGTTGGAAGTTGATTGATTGGACTATGAATTGAACAGTTAAAGTGTCGAACCAATCAATTCAAGTGCCAAGTCATTTTGAACCAAAATTGGCAATCAGAACCCTGAAACAACCGGTTCAGTAAGTGAACCGATCGAATTAGATTCATAAACAAACCGATTTGGGTTGTGGAGTGAATGTTTGGTCAAATGGATCAAGAATTGATGTTCACTGTCATATTGTGCATTGATTGAATATTAAATGCCAATATAATTGTAAATAGGAAACAAAGTAAAACGACCGATGCAAGTGTTGAACTGATTGTCTCATGTCTGAGCTGAGCAGTTTACTGGTGAATCGACTGGTTCATGGTTTGCAGATCATAAGATTCCATCCCTTTGACTCTCCCTTAGACAAGAACTCCTAATACTAGCCCTCCAATAAATATAGGGGTAGTTGAAGCTTTCTAGAGACACAAAATAAGCTTTGATAGTTGATATCTTCTCACAATTGTGGTAATTTGAGAACTCGAGCAAATCATACCCGTCAAAGGGAGGGATAGCAAGGGAGAGACAACTGGGAGAGAAAATCGACGCTAGAATGCTAACTAGAAGGGACAACTCCTTCTTGTCTGTTCATCTAGAATGACAATAGTTTTCAGTGGTCTGTATGGACTACTACAGAGGTGAGGAGGTCATTACCACCCGCTAGGAGGATGAAGTCAATATCCATCCATGGTGATCAAACGAGAGGTCGTTGCTAACAACTGTTTAGGTGCAACTTGAAGAAAGAAGCAAATTATAGCTAGGGATAGTCATTGGAATTTCTTCAGGGCAAGGTATATACCTTGCAACCCTCTTTTCTATTATATTGTTGTTGACACGGTCTACTATTCAAGGGGAATATTGTAGTAAAATATTAGTTTCTGATGTCGCACTTGACACCATATTTTCTTACAGTGGTATCAGAGTCACGTCAATTACTGCAGTTTGGGATTTAATTGATATGATCAAATTTTTGGTTTTATCATTTATTTATTACATATGATGCAAATATTTAAATTATTAATGTGTATGTATGATTAAAGACCACATATGATCCTTATATATTATATATATGCAATTTATATGTGTCACCCAAAAAATGTTTTTGATGGTGATTTTAGCATGGTTATGGCCAATAACCCTAGACATTAGTTGTTGGATGGTTGTTATTCCTATTTTATATCTTGGTTTGCATACTGATCCTTTATCTTCTCTTCCATATGTAGAATTAATAATTCTCTCCCTCCTATGCTCCCTTCAAATGTAACTTGAGGTTTCCTCATTATAATGAAATATGTTAATATGATTAGGATAGTGTTAATTCTTATTATGGAGAAGACAATGTTCTACACTAGATGAACCATCCATTTCAGAAGAAGAACCGATCGATTGGAGGACCGAAGAGGCACAATGACCGGAGCAGTCGAATGGATTGGATAAAGGCCAAATAGATCATCTAGATGTATCCAGAAGTCACTTGAAGCAGAGACTAGTTGACCGATGCGAGAGATCAACCGACTAACTAGGAGGTGAACCGATCGGTGCAAGAGTGGAAGTGATCATCCTAAATTGGTTCAGGCACATATATTCATCAAAAATAGATTACTACATATGATGTAGGCCTTAGGTGGTAGAATTCCTTGTGGCTTTAAAGAATTAAAATAGTATGGCCATAACCATCGCTTGTGTTTTATAATTACATATTTTCATTATGGCATATAACATATATTTAATATGTACTATAAGTATGTGGTTATAATTGGATACATATATGCATATATATAAATATAAAATCCCTCAACAAAATATTATGTCTTAGATGCTTTCCATAAGAAACAAACATATAAATATTGATCGTCTATGTGTGGGCCCGCCAACCATGGTACATTGTCCATCTCATGGAAGTGTGATGGTAGTTATGTGGGCCTACCAAGTAGGGTGCATTACTATTGTGTTGTCTTTTGGGTTAGACTTAAATAGGTGATCATAATGAGATTAAGTACCTACAAGCATGTAGATGACTATGGATAAGAGTTGTGCATACCATCTATCTAAGAATTGCATAAGATGCAATAGACAATAATTGCCTACCTTAATGATTGATTACAGACGCTGGCGTTGGCCGTGTAATAACTTAATTGTTTTGGGTCTTGGATCACTTGAAGGTTATATGCTGCAATCTCCTGAATTGATATGTGAGGGCTATCAATTTGAAAAAAATAGAGGGAGTGCTAGTTAAATAAAGGTCTAATTAAACATCATCAAATTTTATATTAGTAAAATAAAATAAAAAGTGTTTTGACAAATTGCAAAATTTTCTTGTAGAAACTAATGGCAAATAAATCATTGTTGCGATCAGTCCTTTAGAAGGACAAAATTAATGGGATAGATTTCCATGACTAGTTTTAGACTTTTAGAAGGGTTGTCAATGAAGAAAATATGTTGTATATCCTAGATGCCATAAGACCCTGCTACTGATGCACCTAGGGAAGAGGTGGATGCCTATTGGAAGCATGCCAACGATGCCTTAGACATCAAGAACTTTATGCTATGTTGTGTGAACTATGAGTTGAATGAGCAGTATGAAGACGTGGGGATTCTTTAGATGGTAACACATCTTAAGAACGTGAACCTTATCATACAAAGCAAGAAAGGTACAATGTCAAAGGCTCTCTTTGAGTGAAAGATGCCAAAAGGAGATCAAGTAGAGACTCAAGTACTCAATATGATTGGACATGTGGAACATCTAGAGCAATTGGGATTCCCTTTAAGCCAAGTGTTGCCACAAATATGATTCTACAATCATTTCCTGAATCATATAGCAAGTTTATCGAGTGTTATTACTTGAGAAACATGGCCATACTGCTGCCAAAATTGCTTGGCATGTTGATAAAGGCTGAAGAATGAATGAAAAAGGACATATTTGTGATGGTGATCAACATAGTGGTGTTCGAGGATGAAAGAAAAGCCTAGAAGAATTTTGAGGCTGAACTGAAGTCTAATTCTTCGTCACCCAAGATAAGGAGAAAAAGAAGTAAAAGAGGATTCTTTCCTTTGTACTTAAAGGGATTCATGAAGATGAAGTGGGGATAGAGATCTTCAGTTCATGTATATACATTATTGAGATAAATTTGTCAATTTTTTCATCTTGGGTACTAGATACAAGATGTGGATCTCACATATGTTCAAATATGCCAAATTTGCAAAGTGGTAAGCCTTTAAGAAAGGGCAAGGTTGAAGTGTGCATTGTACATGGTGCAAGAGTCACTACAATGCATTTGGAACCTATAATGTATCTCTACCCACAGGGCTTGTAATAGAGTTAAAGCATTGCTATTTTGTACCTACCATATATATGAATATTATTTATATATCTTGTATGGACAAGGTTGGATATGGATTTCATATAAAGAGTGGTCAATGTTCTATTTGAAAAGATGATATCATTTATGGCAATGCCCCAATGTCATGTAGTCATAATTTGCTGGATCTAATGACAAATTATAATGCTAATACCAAAGCATCAAAACTCAATAGCTCAAACAAAACATATCTTTGTCATTGTCGTCTAGGGAACATTATTGAGAATCACATTTATAGACTCAATGAAGATGGTTATTTAGACTCCTTTGATTTTGAATATGTAGTGACATGTGAGTCTTATTTGTTGGGCAAGATGACAAACAATGCTTTAATTGGTAACCTTGAGAGGGCTAGTGATATTTTAGGACTCTTACACACTGATGCATATGGCCCTTTTAGAACAAATACTAAAGGTGGTTATCAGTACTTCATTACCTTTACTGATGATCTAAGTAGGTAAGGTTATGTTTACCCAATGAAACATAAATCAAAAGCTCTTGAAGATTTCAAGGATATCATGAATGAAGTATAAAACCAACTTGGTAAAGGTATTAAGGAACTTCATTATGATCAAGTTGGAGAACACCTAAGCCAAGAGTTTGAGGACATTCTACGAGATCATGGTTTTGTATGACAATGGTATCCACTTGGAACACCACAACAAAATGGTGTATTAGAAAGAAAGAATCACACATTTCTAGATATGGTGCGATCAATGATGAGTTTAGTTGATTTTCCAACTACCTTTGGGATTATGATGTAGAAACCAACACATTTACACTAAACTATGTATATCTAAATGGTTTCAAAGACATCATATGAGATTTGGTCTGAGAAATGTCCCAATGTGTCTTTTATGAAGATTTGGGGTTGTGAAGCTTATGTGCGAAAGATATTTCCTGAAAAGCTTCGACCCTAATCCGATAAATCATAATTTATAGGATATCCTAGGGAATCATGATCTATAGAGATAGATCTAGAAGGCTTCTTGGCCTAAGCCAGAGCACATACATTGACAAAGTGATGAAGAGGTTCAACATGGAGTACTCAAAGAGAGGAAACTTACCCATGTCTCATGGTGTTACTATCTCTAGAGCTCAATGTTGCAATTCTTGTAAATAAAGGGAGCGCATAAGTAAGATTCCATATGCATCTATAATTGGATCTATCATATACATGATGTTATGTGCTCATACAAATCTATCGTATACCTTGAGCATGACAAGCAGATATTAGTCGGATCCTAGTGAAGCTCACTAGACTACTGTTAAGAACATCGATATGTACTTGAGAAGACTAAGAATCAATTTCTTATATACGCTTGTGAGGAAGAGTTGGTGGTAAAGGGTTACATGGATGCAAGCTTCCAAATTGACAAAGATAACTATAGATCACAATCTATATTTGTGTTTTACCTAAACAACAGAGTTGTAAGATGGAAGAGTTACAAGTAAGAGATAGTTGTTGATTCTATAATTGAGGCTAAGTATATTGTTGGATCCAATACAATAAAGGAGGTTGTTTGGAAAGTTCATCTATGAACTTGGGGTGGTTCCAAGCATCAATGATACAATTGAGTTATATTATGATACCAATGGAGCTATTGTACAAGCTAAGGAACTCAGATCTCAACAACATTCCAAGCACAGACAAAGGCAATTCCATCTCATAAGAGAGAGCATACAACAAGGAGATGTGAAAATTTGTAGAGTACCAACTAAAAGCAATGTCCCTAACCCCTTGACAAAAGCACCTTCATAGCAGAAGAATGAAGGTCATGTTAGATCACTTGGGATTAAGTTCATAAGCTATTGCGTCGAAGTGCAAGTGAGATTCTATTGGTATGTATGCCCAGAGAGGCAATCATAAGATGATTGTAATAGCATATCATGTAAACTATTTGGCTAGTATTAAAGGAAATCTTCTAATTTATTCTATTTTATTCAGTTATGAGATAATGATGTAACATAGTAATTGTCTAAAGAATGATATTTCTCAATGACATATGTCTTCAGGTTGAGGACCTGAACAATGGGATCATATGGATGTCAAGAGTATATACGTTCTTATAATGTCCCTAGTAGGATGTTATTGTGGAAGGATGATAGGAAACAGTAACACATAAGACTAGAGTGTGTGTATCTTGATGACATAATCTTATTTACGTCATGATATGTGATATCAAACCAAACACATAGATACTTTTTAGACAACAGTGTATAGGACAGACCCACCTTGAGAGTGATGCATGGAAACCATGATTGGTAGTGAGAATCATCTCTCATAGTGATGATGGTGATTGTGGTTCTTAGACCACAATCTCCTTCTCAGTCGACAAATTTGTCAACCGAGAGAGTTTACAGCATTGTTTTTTTAGAATAACCGACGCTAAATATTGAATAACCACTTCAGTGCTCCTTCTCGGTCGACGAATTTGTCGACCGAGAGATTATCGTTCCACAAATTCCTTGACCGAGGGAGCTCTAAGGTCGGTTATAAGGAAAAACTGACCTTAAAGGTGCTTATACACGTGAAATCTGGCTCCTTCTTGGTCAACGAATTTGTCGACCGAAAGGTTACCGGTCGACAAATTCGTCGACCGAGATAGTTTATAGGGTTGGTTTTTTTGAATAACCGACGCTAAAAAATTAAATAAACATTTCAGTGTACCCTTCGGTCGAGAAAATGTCGACCGCAAATATTTCAGTCGATAAAATTTTCGACCGAGGGGTACACTGAAACGTTCAAACTGAAATAGAAATGAATATTCATATATTCTGGGAGAGGAGAGCATTGATGCTCAACTGTCACCATTCAAAACCACACATTCATGACAAAAATGATTCATAATCACATCATAATTTACAAAATGATAGATTGCTTGAAATATAAGGAGGAAAAATTAGTTTGAAATCCTAGAAATATACATCTTTTGAGAGATTAAAAGCTATCCATATGCAAACAAAGTCTATGATTACCACTTCCATCAAAAAAATCATGCACAAGATGTAGGGTTCATCTAAGATGATATAAACAACTATCATACAAGCTCACACCCTAGGTAAAGGTACATCTTTTTACTTGGATCAATATTTTCAAGGAAAAATCATGTACATGTAACGTAAGAGTGAACAATAATCATGGATAATGTTATATAACTCACCGTAGAGATGATGTAAAACTCCAAACAGCAAGGTAGATTGAAGAAAAATGGGGAAGAAACCCTAGCTTGGGCACTCCTCTTCCCCAAGTTGGTTCCTTCTCCAAAAAGGAAGCAAACCCTATGTTGAAAAGGTAAGAAGAAGAGAGTGGAAGAAGTTTTCAACCTTTATCTCAAGCTTCGCCATGGAACATCATGGATTCAGCCAAGAAGAAGAGAGGGGAAGATAGAACAACAAGAAAAACAAAGAAAAAGAGACAAATCTCACTTACCAAGACTAAGAAAGGTGGATCCGAACCCGGAAACAAACTCAGGAACCTTACATGGAAACGGCGGCGACCTTACTTGGAAACGGCGGCTACCTTATATGGAAACAACGGCGACCTTCGTGGAGAATGAGACGAAGAGGCGGCGATGATGAGCTCTTTTCACGGAGAGGAGGCAAGGCTTTGGCGGTGTGAAGAGGTGGCAAGAGCTTCACGGGAGATAACCACAGAAGGTATCCGCGGCGGAAAAGGTATCCGCATCGCGGGAGAGAAATAAAGAATGAAAATTTTGTTTCGCGGGGGAGAAAGACTAGGTTTCGGCCATTTTAAAGGAGAGACTCGACCTGTAGCGTCGGTTAAAATAAACAAATCGACGCTAAAGATAAGCGGTGCCCGTTTTTGGTTATTT
This sequence comes from Alisma plantago-aquatica, assembly GCA_963693085.1. Lineage (NCBI taxonomy): Eukaryota > Viridiplantae > Streptophyta > Magnoliopsida > Alismatales > Alismataceae > Alisma > Alisma plantago-aquatica. Next base: position 976,855,064 of record OY856411.1, read on the forward strand.
AAAAATACTCAAACACATTTTCGGTCGACAAATTTGTCGACCGAGAGGTTATCAGTCGACAAAATAGTCGACTGAGGGGAGCTCTAGGGTCGGTTAAAAGTACAAAACCGACGCTAGAGGTGCTTATACATGCTTCCCATATATTAGAGGTGAAACCCTAATATAGGGGGATATTGTGTAAAACCCTAATATGGGATAATGTTATGTGAAACCTTAATATGGGATGATGTTATGTGAAACCCTAATTGATAAAGATTGGAAACTCTAACCCTAATTAGGGAATAGTGATGTTATTTTTGTATTGCATGAGGTGACAACAAGAAGTTGAATATGACGAGTGAGTTATGTGAGATGCTTGTGTAACAAGTATCCTAAATACCTTGGTCAGATGACCTGAAGGGAATAGTTACCTGATAAGTGATAACCATGTTTAGTGATGAACTAAGGGTTTGAATACCCAGATCCAGCAAATGTGATGATGGTGGTATTGAGGGATGTGAATTCCCAACAATGAGACAAGGGATTGAGATCCCAATGCTTTATAAAGTTTTGAAAAGTCATCCCTCCAATCTTGATGTCCCCCTTTTTGGATGCATACACCTTGATGAGCTTGTGGATTAACAAATAACCCACATTTACCCTATAATCATTCAACATAGTCTATTAAAGAATTGTTCACTTAGACCTCCAACCCCCTTGATGTTTGTTTTCTTCTGATATAAGCCAATACTAATGAGGCAATAAGTGTACTACAAGATGGGGTCATGAAGGTGGAATGCTCAATACAAGATGCATTGTGTTTGTCTTCACTTGTGATTTTAGGTCCAAAACATGTTTGATGTTGTCTGTGTTGAAAAGTGTGAGAGAAACTCACCATCAATGAGACAAGGGATTGAGATCCCAATGCTTTATAAAGTTTTGAAAAGTCATCCCTCCAATCTTAATGTCCCCCTCTTTGGATGCATACACCTTGATGAGCTTGTGGATTAACAAATAACCCACAATGTGATGATGGTGACAATATCGGTCGACAATATTGTCGACCGAGGAGCCCTTTAGGGTCGGTTATAAGAAAAAACCGACCCTAGAGGTGAAATCTGGCTCCTTTTCGGTCGACTAATTTGTCGATCGAGAGTTTATCGGTCGACAAATTCGTCGACCGAGGAAGCTCTAAGGTCGGTTATAAGGAAAAACCGACCTTAGAGGTGCTTATACACGTGAAATCTGGCTCCTTTTTGGTCGACTAATTTGTCGACCGAGAGGTTATCGGTCGACAAATTCGTCGACCGAGGGAGCTCTATGGTCGGTTATAAGGAAAAACCGACCTTAGAGGTGCTTATACACGTGAAATCTGGCTCCTTCTCGGTCGACGAATTTGTCGACCGAGAGGTTATCGGTCGACAAATTCGTCGACTGAGTGAGCTCTCTAAGGTCGGTTATAAGGATAAACCGACCTTAGAGGTGCTTATACACATGAAATCTGGCTCTTTCTCGGTCGACGAATTTGTCGACCGAGAGGTTATTGGTCGACAAATTCGTCGACCGAGAAGAGCTCTAGGGTCGGTTAAAAGTAAAAAACTGACACTAGAGGTGCTTATACATGTGTGAACTTAACTGGATCCAAAATTAATATCGATCGACGAACTTGTCGACCGAGGAGCCCTTTAGGGTCGGTTATTTGGAAAAAACCGACCCTAGAGGTGCTTATACATGTGCGAAGGCAAACTGGATTCAAGATGTCTAACCCGCATTTTTTGTAGACATATAAGGTCGGTTATTTGGAAAAACCGACCCTATAGATAGACGCGCGAAGCCAAAATCAATCAAATTTTTGTCGCGCGAAGACTCAAGATGTCTTAAGTGGTGCTCACATTTTTTATAGACATATAAGGTCGGTTATTTGGAAAACCGGCCCTATAGAGATACACTACAAGGTCGGTTATTTTAAGAAAAGCAACCCAAGAGGTCTTAAGTGGTGTCCGCATTTTTTATAGACATATAAGGTCGGTTATTTGGAAAACCGACCCTATAGAGTTATACTACAAGGTCGGTTTTTTTAAGAAAACCGACCCAAGAGGTCTTAAGTGGTGCCCGTGTTTTTTTAAACATATAAGGTCGATTATTTATAAAACCGACCCTACATGTAGTGATGTTATAACCCATTTATGTACTAGTGAAAATTCTAACCGGTGAATATAGCAGGCATGCAAGCCAAAATCATACTTTAAATTTTAATACTATCCAATAATAACAAACGGTTCCAGAAAACCCACCACACTACCCATCTCCCATCGACAGGGTAATACACACTCTAGGTCAAGAAGGCATGCGGGCTACGAAGGAATTACACAAGACAAGAATGTTGGTTCTATAATTCTATTGCTTTAGTCTACCATCCTTAGTTGTAAAGTTCACATAGATAACATATAGATAAACTCTACCATAGGAAAATACATCTTTTATCTAAATAAACCATGTGTAGTGCGGCAAACATCATAGAATAAATTGTAAAATAAACCTAACTAATAATTATATAGTAGTAGTTAATGATCCATTATTGCTTATACCGGGGTGCATATTTTTTGTTAAATGTGTGCATTTTTGTATTACCATTTGTTAAAGTACGACAAAAATATATCCGTTATAGGATAAAAATTCAATAACAGATATATAACATTCATTCACGATTCAGAATTTATGGTATGGGGCGTGTATATTTTTGTACTATCCAGATATATTTTTAGTACTGCTCCTTTTATATATGTATACTGTAAAAATTATTACCGTTAAAGACCAACAGCTCAATATGAAAATTCTTCAACGGCAGAATTTTTGTTGTAGGTGGTATGTGTCACATTCGGACTAGTTATGTATACTATATGTATAAAATTTGTAGTGCGCAGTATTCATGTGTTTTTCTGGTGTAAAAATGGGTTTAAAATAGGTATTGTGTACCGTTTTCCATAAATTATGGTAAAAATCAAATATACATGAAAAAATTGTGCCAAATATAACAAACAAAGATTCTCTTTCAGACCTAATTCCAACTAAAGTAACACTGCCGGTTTTAATTCAGAGCACGTTTGTTTTCTGTTTTCATTTCTGTAGAGGCAAAACTGAATTGTCCAGGATACTTGTATGTAAGGCAAATCACATGCGGATTATGTAGCTATCTTTGTTGCTATACATGATCATATACAAGAAGCAAGCACAATGTGGAAGGTGAAAAAAAATTCTTCCCAAATGCAGTCTCTCTTCCCTAGCTACTAGTGAATCAGGTTAGTTTTTACATTACTATCCATCAGACGTCTATGTTTTTTCATTCCCTAAAAGGCGCATGAAAAATTCCTCCTCCGCCATCCGTAGCAACTCCTAGAAAATGTCCGTCCGGAGCCAGCCCAGTGAAACAACGAACTGTTGCCCGTCGCTGGAGTATACTGCAAGCTGGCCCTTCGGAGGGATTGAAGGAGACGCTCGAGTTACTCTGTACGTGTTTGGTGAAGTGTGGGTAGATATTCTCTTCTTCCCGATGTTCGCAGCCTTCATCCACCTCCTCGCCATCTGTACGAGCCTCCTCGAGCTGATCATTGTTGTGTATGTGGTGCCTTAGAGAGCTGAATGTTGAAGCAGTTTCGTGTGGACGCTTTCTTGCTTTTGGTTTGGTGGCTGGATATGAGCTGACTAACCAGTTATATAGTACATATCCTAACATCATGAGAAAGCCGAAATTATCCAGGGGACAATGTCGCACCGCTTGTTGGAAACTTGGATCTATGTAGGGTACGAAGATCTCTTCACATGTGATGTTAGATTCAATTGTTTAGCAAAACTCTGTAATACGTGTTTACCTTTGGCTTGGCTCGCGGGGAGGCGAGATGAATGGATCCCCCTTAATTTTAAAAAAAAATGTTAGATTCAATTGTTTATCCAGGATGGGTATGCACTGCCTACATTCTGATTCGTTAGCTCTGTCCAGGGAACCTTAGCTGGCAGTCTTGTCTTTAGTTCGCCTCCGTTAACTCCCAGACATCATAACACGAAGCAAATTGCAAGGACCCCTTAGTTTCGGGACCCCAGACAACGCTGCAAACAAATTGCATGGGCCAATTAATTTTAGGTCCTACTTGTTAGGATTTTGTCTCTTATTTTAATTGGATAAAAAATAATATCTAATAATATTAGAAAAGTACAATTAATGTTAGACTTGGAGTCCAAGACATTATTTCCTTATCCTTTTGTATTGTCGTTCCTAATCCCTATATAATTATCGTATCCTCTCGTATTGTCTAACCGGGAGTCCCTATCTATAAATAGGGATATACATCGATGGTTATGGTATGCCAAGGTGCACCGATGTGTGGGTTCCAACGTATGATAACTTCGGGTATGCCAACGTAGGACAACATCGTGTGTCAAAACGGGAAGCCACAAAGGATAGCCAAAGAGGGAAGAGAACGAGAGTGGGTTACGATTGTTAGGATTTTGTCTCTTATTCTAATTGGATAAGAAATAATATCTAACAATATTAGAAAAGTACAATTAATGTTAGACTTTGAGTCCAAGACATTATTTCCTTATCATTTTGTATTGTCGTTTCCTAATCCCTATAGAATTGTCGTATCCTCTTGTATTGTCTAACCGGGAGTCCTTATCTATAAATAGGGATAGACACCGATGTATATGGTGTGTCAAGATGCACCGATGTGTGGGGTTCCAACGTGTGGTAACTTCGGGTGTGCCAACGTAGGACAACATAGTGTATCAAAACGGGAAACCACAAAGGATAGCAAAATAGGGGAGAGAACGAGAGTGGGTTACGAGATTCTATTGTGGGCACGAGATTGTGAGGGAGCGACAATCTTTGTAATCTTCTTGGAGTTACTTAATAGAATTATGCAGTCTTCTTCGCCAATCATGTTCTCTGCTTGGTTATTTATTTGGTTGTTATTACCTTTGTCGACATGGGCGGTCGTGACTTTTGTTGTGCATGATTCAACTGTATCTCATATGACATTTTTCCTGGACTTGAAACTTCCGCATGTCTCTTCAAGTGGTATCAGAGCAGGATTCATGCGAGACGATCTGAAAGCATTGGAAACACAGAAAAACATGACGACGTCGAAAACTACCTTTGGAGGCCATCCGGTAGAAAATCTTGATGGCAACATCATGGAATTAGGTGGGCGTGCATCTACTAGTTGTGAAATATCAACGCGAAGTGGAGTCGTGTAATTCACTTGTAAGGGGAAAGCGACAACAGAGGCTACCTGGTTTTACGGACTGGTTGGATTTTTTCTAACCAAAAGAGGAGCGGATGATGAGAGGTCTACCGACTCAGAAGGTGTAAATGAAGCAGTAGCATGGGTGGCCGGGTGTCATGAACCCGAAGATTGCTACATGTATTCAACTCTTACGTGAAGTCTGGTGCGAGATTGCAAACTCCGCTGCAAATTTCAACAGATGCAGAGGCGAAGCTGTCAACTGTTGGAAAGAGGAAGTCGTGGTTGGATCGACCACGCATTGTCTTCAAGTGGGTGTGACTAAAAGAAGACACAACCCTATGACATGGGGGCCAAAGGTGCGAAGGGTGTAGTTCTTTCAAGTACAGGTGGAGGTGGTGCAATTTCTCAAACTATACAATACGAAAAGCTCTCACATGAAGGGTCTGGACAGTCATGTCTGGACACACACTCCATGCAGGCGTGCATGGTGATACACTTCTGGAAACAGGAGCAGCTTCTGAGGGCGGAAGCATAAAAGAAGAACGAGAGAAGAGTTCTTAGAGGAGCAACTTCACCGGATAAGATTCAAGGTGGAGATTGTTAGGATTTTGTATCTTATTCTAATTGGATAAGAAATAATATCTAACAATATTAGGAAAGTACAATTAATGTTAGACTTGGAGTCCAAGACATTATTTCCTTATCCTTTTGTATTGTCGTTTCCTAATCCCTATAGAATTGTCGTATCATCTCATATTGTCTAACTGGGAGTCCCTATCTATAAATAGGGATAGACACTGATGTATATGGTGTGCCAAGGTGCACCGATGTGTGGGGTTCCAACGTGTGGTAACTTCGAGTGTGCCAACGTAGGATAACATCGTGTGTCAAAATGGGAAACCACAAATGATAGCCAATGAGGGGAGAGAACGAGAGTGGGTTACGAGATTCTATTGTGGGCACGGGATTGTAAGGGAGCGACAATCTTTGTAATTTTCTTGAAGTTGCTTAATAGAATTCTGTGGTCTTCTTCGCCAATCATGTTCTCTGTTTGGTTATTTATTTGGTGGTTATTGGCTTTGTCGACGTGAGCGGTCATGACTTTTGTTGTGCATGCTTGGGCTGTATCTCGTGTCCGGTTTTTCTTGAGCTTAAAGCTTCTGCATATCTCTTCACTACTTGCCGTAGCAAGAATGACAAGAAGGTCTTATGATCTCCCACCGATTTACAACAAATTTTGTGGATTTGTGGGGGTAGCTTAAAGATTTAATTTTAAATTTTGATATTACAGAACTGATCACATCGACGTAATTGTTAGCATTGCTGATTTCTAATTTGTGATTTTACAGAATCAATGTGTCCATCACGTCCGAAAATGTTCAAGTTTTGACTATCAATCATGCTAACATGCCGATCTGGCTACAAGAAGATATGATTTCTGGGGTCACATCATAAGAAATTACTCAACCAGTCAGAAAGTACGAGTGAAAAGCCCTACGGCTGAATCCATGTAACTACTTCTGGGGATGGGGATGCACTGCCTACATTCTTGGCCATTGCCATGTCATTTACCTATAGCTTGCGAGATCAAATCAAACATAGCATGTTTTCAATTGTCGACTGCTGAACACCTTCGGATGTCTGGTACATATTGAGGGTTATAGCAAGACAGGCACCATATCGCCGTAGGCAACATATCCCATCACATTCCAAAGGTGAGACATGACCTGCCTCCTAGTAGGACCAATGAATTGGCCCACGCACACTAACGCTAGCAAAAGACAGCATGCTAACTAATCAAACAAACAAGCACCGCATCTCGGATCAGTCAATGTATCCCATATCCGGTAAACAATCACATCGGCATCACATGCCCATGTCTCTCTTCAACAATTGTAGACGCCTAGTCGACCACGAGATAGTACTCATCTTTCTCTGTTAAGCACCTATGACTCCAATATAAATAATGGTCCCTGAGCATTTCTCCTTTAACCATCCTAAAGTTTGCAAGGAAACATAAACAGCTGCTCCTACTTCGATCAATCCCAAACTTCTCGTACAAAATGATCAGCTCCAAGAGGCTCGCACAAATGGCAAAGAGGTGGATGAAGGCTGCCCGCGCCGGAAGAAAGAGGATCTCTTTGCACTCTACTCCAAGCCCAAGACGAGCAGAGCCATCGCCTCCTTCCCCTGTGCTCAACGGCCAACTAGCACTCTACTCCAATGACGGACAACGATTCGTCGTGCCCCTTGCTTGGCTTCGGATGACTGTCTTTCAGGAGCTATTTCAGCAGGCGGAGGATGAGTTGGGGCTGCCAGGAGACGGTCCCATAACGCTTCCTTGCACTGCCATGTTCATGGAGGATTTGGTTGCAAGGATTCCAAAGGGCGCTAGACAAAGTAACTCCCGGTCAAGGCGGTGCTTAGTTCCAGCCTCTTTTGTTCAGACACAGTTCAAAATGCAGCCAATTGTTTGAGCCATCTGATGGAATAACAGCCAACTAACACAATTGACTATGGCGGGAGTCCTCTGACCCTGTTGACTGTTGTATACAGTGTACATACAAACAAGAATGAGGCATTTGAGTTGTATATAATTTCATGTAGTATGCACAATTGACTAAAAGTGAACATATTGTCTTAGCCCATATTTTTTCCCGATGTTATATTAACCATATTTGAGTTGTATATCGTTGTGTAAGAAAATTCAACCCTACTCCGTTATAGAAAATGAAATATGATATTTATCTAATTACACATATTAAATAGAAAATGATGGGTAATTGGCATGAGTTCAGAAAAGATAATATATTTATGTACTTGGAATATGAATAAGAAAAAGAGGCCAAATTTTTATTCTGTGGACAATGAAATTTTGCTAGTAATTTGTCAATAGGAGTTGAAGACATTTTTAATGTTAAATTTATTATTGAAGGAAGTTTATCCTACTAGTTGAGAACCATACTAATAGGGATTTTTTTCAAAATAAATTTTAATTGAAGGAAATTATTTCGATTATCATATCAAATATCTAATCTAATATAAAAGTTTAAGATGTCGTTCATTATGCAATACACAAAAAATACTCGACGAACTACATGTGAGCATGCTCAAATTGGTGTACTGTCTATCTTGGAAAAGTGCTATAATAAGTTTGTGGGTTTTCCAACATAGTGCATAGCTTATTTTATTGGCATATGGGTTGTACCTAACTAGGTGATCGAAATAGGAGTAAGCATCTGCAGGTATAATGACATACATTTCATAATATCATTTATAACAAGGAGTTGTGCAACTATATATCTAAGAGTTTCATTAGATGCAATTGGTTATTGTAACCTACCTAAATAGTTCAGTTGTGAGCATTAGTCAAAGTTAATTCATGATTCAACGTATTACATATCTTGACTAACTAGATGATTTCTCATTGCAATCTTCAAAATTAGTAGTGAGGGCTATAAGTTTGATAAAATTAATGAGAGCGTTATTAACTAAAGTCCAAATTAACATCAACAAATAAATTTATATTTTAGATCAAATTGTTGATTCCTATAAATATTTTCTTATAGACCTAATGGAAAACACCCATAACAACTTCTCATTTTGATAGGTCTACTTCGATCATAAACAACTGCTCCTACTTTGATCAATCCCAAACTTCTGGTACAAAATGGTCAGCTGTAAGAGGCTCACACAAATGGCAAAGATGTTGATGAAGACTGCCCGTGCTGGAAGAAAAAGGATCTCTTTGTACTCCACTCCAAGCCCAAGACGAGCAGAGCCATCACCTCCTTCCCCCGTACGCAAGGGCCAACTAGCACTCTACTCCAATGACGGACAATGATTCGTGGTGCCCCTTGCTTGGCTTCAGATGACAGTCTTTCAGGAGCTATTCCAGCAGGCGGAGGATGAGTTCGGGCTGCCAGGAGACTGTCCCATAATGCTTCCTTACACTGCCATTTTTATGGAGGATTTGGTCACAAGGATTCAAAGGGGTGATAGAGAAAGCAACTCCTAGTTAAGGCGGTGCTTAGTTCGAGCCTCTCTCATTCAGGCACAGTTCAGAATGTAGCCACTTGTTTGTGCCATCTGATGGATGTAGTTAGGAATGGAAATCCAGGGGGCTGGAATAACAACCAACTAACAAAATTGACTATGGAGGGAGTCCAATGAGCCTGTACAGTTTACATACAAATAGAGAAAGAGGCATTTGAGTTGTAAACAAAATTCATGTAGTATGCACAATTGACTAAAACTGAACATATTGTTTTAGCCCTTATTCTTTTTCTAATGTTATATTAACCATATTTGAGTTGTATATCCTTGTGCACGCTACGACAAGATAAAGACAAATTGACTTCCAATTTAAGCCCTCGAGATCTTCATGATGATGGCAAACCATGAATTAAACTGTGTATTGCACATCTGATTAACTACAATCATAAGAAAGTTCAACCCTAATCCGTCAAACAAATTTCAAAGATTTTGAAATATGATATTTACCTGATTGCATATATAAAATAGAACATGATAGGTAATTGGTATAAGATCAGAAAAGATAATATTTGTACATGAAATATGAATAAGAAAAAGAGGCCAAATTTTTATTCTATGGACAACAAAATTTTGCTAGTAATTTGTCAGTAGGAGTTGAAAACACATTCAGTGTAATGTTTATTATTGAAGGGACTGTATCCTACTAGCTGGGAACGATACTAATAGGGAAATATTTAAAAAAAAATGTGAGGGAAATTATTTTGATTATTCAAGAAAATTTCTTAATGTAATATAAAAATTTAAGATGTCTTTCATTGTACAATACACATAAAATAGTCGATCGATTACATGTGAGCATGTTCAAATTGGTGTACCGTCTATTTTGGAGGAGTGCTATAATAAATTTGTGGGTTTTCCAACATAGTGCATAGCTTATTTTATTGGCATATGGGTTGGAACTGATAGGTGATCAAAACATGAGTAAGTATCTATAGATAAAAAGATGACATACACTTCATAAGATTATTTATGAAAAGGAGTTGTGCAACTATATATCCAAGAGTTGTATTAGATACAACTAGTTATTGTTACCTACCTAAATAGTTCAGTTGTGAGCGTCAATCAAAGTTAATTCATGATTTAGTGTATTATAGATCTTGACTAACTAGATGATTTCTCATTGCATTCTTTAGAATTAGTAGTGAGGACTATAAGTTTGATGAAATTAGTGGGAGTGTTATCACTAAAGTCCAAATTAACATCACCAAATCAATTTACATTTCATATCAAATTGTCGAATCGTGTAAATATTTTCTTATAAATTTAACAGAAAACACAAATAACAACTTCTCATTTTGATAGGTCTATGAGAAAAAAAAGTTAATTTGGAATAACTTCTAAAAATGGTATAAGACACTCAGAATTATTATCACTCATGACCTAAGGTTTATGTCCTAAAAATATTAAAACTAGAGGGACCAACTTAAAATGTGCCAATTGCAGAAGAAACGTTTATCGTAAGCATATTGATAATGGTGTTGACATCAAGTGCTTATTTCTATGCTCCATGAATTATGAGTTTCTGTGGAAATATAAGAATATGGAAGTTCTATAGATAGTCACATATCTTAGAATATGTTCCCAGAACAAGCTAGGCAAGAGAGGTATGATGTCTCCAAGAGCCTATTTAAATTCAACATAACTGAAGGTGATCTAGTTGGGGTACATGTACTCAAGTTGATTGGATATTTAGAAATATTATAAAACTTGGGACTCCCCTTAGGCCAAGAGTTAGTTGTTGATGTAATCATGAAATCATTGCTAGAATCTTAAATTTTGTTTGTCACAAATGAAAATGTAAATGATTTTGTTTGACCACTCTATGAGTTGATTTTCATATTGAAAACTATTGCGACTCAGATGAATAAAGATACGCCTAAGTATTTATTGATGGTCAACAATGTAAAGGGTAAGTCAAAGGCTAAAAGTAAAGCTAAATTTAATTCTAAAGATAACCAAAAGCCCTAGTCATCTTCACTTAAATATAAAGGAGGAGTAGGCAACGAAGGCAATTGTCACCATTCCCACTAATTTGGACATTGGAAAAAATATTACCCTTTATGCCTTGACTAACTAAAGAATAAGAAGGAGGGGATAGATATATCAACTATAGGTATATATGATATATATATATATATATAAACTTATCTACTAATTCATTTTCTATATTAGATATCGGATTTGGATCTCACATAAGTTGTAATATTTAGAATTTGAAAAGAAGTAAAACTTTACCCAAGCGAGAGGTGGATCTTAGGAGTTACTAATGGAGTAAGAGTTTCTATCATATATGAAATCACATATAGTTTATCTCTACCTAATGGGTTTGTAATAGATTTAAGAACTTCTATTATGCACCTTACATAGATAAAAAAAAAATTTATGTTTTTTTTGGACAAGAATGATTTTTTATTTTTATATAAAATGGTCAAATTTATGTTTCATGCCCTGACCCTTAAGTTATGGATCAAGGTGAAGAAGATAGGGATGAAGTAACAAGGATGTGCCGTATTTTTCTAGAGACAAAAGAAAAATATAATATGGACATAAGGTCTTCATCTTCTAGTATGGGTCTAATGAGATCCTATGAGTTGGTAAAGCAACTTGATGGGACTAATTTCTCTAGAATAATAGATCTATCTTTGGTGGAGGTGTAGCTTACTGGAAAAGGTCTTTTTCCTGATGGATTTATCAGAGGATAAGCAAATCAATCATGTGGTCTATCTACTCAAAGGAGTTACTGAGTTGTGGTGGCGTAGAGTAGAAGATAAAATCATAAATATAGTGATGACATGGAGGGATTTTGTGGATGAGTTTCACCTTAAATATTTTCCTCCTACCTTTCTAATAGATAAGATCAAACAGTTGGAGAATATCATACAAGGTTGTATGATGATTGGGGAGTATGAGGCACACTATACAATGTTGGCAAATTTATGCCCGTAACTTATTCCTGATTATGTAGAGAAGTGTAGAAGATTTCAACAAGGTTTAAGATCAGAGATTAGACACACCATATTAGCTATTGGTCAGAGAGACAAAGAATATTTTGGAGAATTTTTTGAAGTAGCAAGATGTGTAGAAGAGACAATCAATGCTGATAAGAAATCTGAGAGCAATAATGGCTCTAGTGACTTTAGTAAAGGAGAACAAAATAGTGGTGGATACAAAGGAGGTGGTGGTTTATTTTCCAAGATATGATGAGGACTTGTTTGTTTTGGGAGATAAGGATCTAGTTCTCCACTGACTGGAGGAAGGCCTAGTTCTAGTAGATTAAATACACCACCTAGGTGGACACCTCCAACTAGGTCTTCAGCAACATCAGTATCAGTGACAGGCCCATAGAGAAATGATGCAACCATGTATGACAACTCTGGTAGGATACAGTTTGGGCAGTATTGGGGTGTCACTACTCAAATCTACTACCACTGTGGATGATGGGACACATAAAAAGGGACTACCCAAATTTTCAATATATTTTAGAACAAGGTTCACAATTACTATTTCAGCCTCTACAAAAATAGACTCCAGTTAGAGGGTCAAGTTCTTCTGTGGCTTTAGGTTCTCGAGGGGGAGCACCTAGTACTAGTAGTGAACAACGAGGACAACATTGAAGAGGGAGAGGTACATGATGCTTCTTCTCAATGACACCATCAGAAGATGTAGTCTCTCCCAGAGTTGTGATTTGTGAGATACTTCTCTTTAACAACATTTATGTTACTATATTGATAGATCCTGGTGCAACAAATTCTTTCATTCAAAGATTGATAGTTAGTAGATTAAATCTTCTAACCCAAGATTTATCTTGTAAACTATTGTAAGAGTTCCATTAGGTGAATCCTCAGTTTTGACATAAGTGTGTCATGGATGTCTGTCAAGTTTTAGTTGGTATATAATAGAAGTTAATCTCATACCCATGGGTAATAATTCTTTTCAAATCATTTTGGGTATGGATTGGCTTGAGACATATCATGTCCAATTATATTGTTGGAAGAAAGAAGTTATCTTTGAAAAAGGTGGCTTTTTGTGTGTCTTTATTGGAGACTGAAAAGTATTTTCTACATGTATAGTTTCAGTTGTTGTAGCTGATAAGATGATAAGGAAGGGGTGTGAGGCCTTTTTAGCACATGTGGTGGATGCTAGGGAAGAGAAATGAACAATCGGTATAGTAGATGTTCTAGTAGTATGTGAGTTTCCAGATGTCTTTCCTGATGAGTTACTAGGTTTACCACCTCAAAGGGATATCAAATTTGAAATCTAGAATTTACCTGGTAGCCACCCAAGAGCATTACCTACATATAGAATGGCACCTATAGAATTAAAGGAATAAAAACATAGTTACATGATCTACTTGACAAGGGATTTATTCAGCCTAGTACATCACCTTGGAGAGCTCCAATATTGTTTGTTAAGAAGAAGGATGGAACCATACAATTATGCATAGATGATAGGAAATTGAATAAGATAAGCATTAAGAATAAATATCCTTTGTATAGAATTGATGACTTGTTTGATCATCTGCGTGAAGCAATGGTCTTTTCACAGATAGACCTTAGATCAGGATATCATCAATTAAGAAAAAGGCATCTGATGTGCTAAAGTCATCATTCAGAACAAGATATGGGCATTATGAATTTGCTGTCATGTGTTTCATCATCATGAATGCCCATGCAACTTTTATGGATATGAATAGAATCTTAAAATTGTACCTTGATCAATTTATAGTAGTATTTATAGATAATATTCTTATATATTCCAGAGATGTAGAACAACATGAGAAACATCTGAGAATAGCCCTACAATTTCTAAGGCTGCATCAACTTTTTGCTAAGTTTAGCTAATGTGAGTTCTAATTGACTAAAGTATCTTTTCTTGGAAATGATATATCTGGAGAATGAGTCAGTGTTGACCCTAAGAAGATGGAATCTATTCTTCAGTGGAAGAAACCTAAAACACCTACTGAGACCATTAATTTTCTAGGGTTAGTAGGATAATATAGGAGGTTAATAAGAAACTTCAGTGTAATAACATCACCTCTTACATGCTTAACAAGGAAGGATGCACCTTTTGTTTGTCTAAATCATGTGAGAAGAGTTTTAAAAAATTAATAAAGAAGTTAACCACAACACTGGTCTTTATTTTACCAAAGGCAGATAAAGTTTGTGGTTTTCTATGTTCCATCTAGGATACAATTTGGGATGTTCTCTTATGAAAGAATGGAAGGTGGTAGCATATTATTCTAGAAAACCTAAGAAGAATGAAGAGAACTATCCCATACATGATCTGAAGTTGGGAGCAGTAGTACATTCCTTAAAGACATGGCATCATTATCTTTATGGTAAACGATGTCAGGTCCTTACTAATCATAAGAGTCTGAAGTACATTTCAAATAAAGGGATCTCAACCTGAGACAACACATATGGTTGAAGCGTATATAGGATTATGATGTCACCATTGATTACCACGTTGGAAAGGCCAATGTGGAGAAATGTTTTATATGGCATGTGTAAAAAGAGACTTATTAGTAAAGATAAGAGAGATGAATTTGGATTTGAATGTGTCTAAACAAGGTCAACTTATTTCATAGATGCACTTTAGACCTACATTTTATGATCAGATCAAGGAGCTTCAGCATAATGATAGAGAACAATAGAAGATCATGCAGATATCATAGAAGAAAAGAGAATAGAGTTTATATATTCAGATGATGGGCTATTGTATCAACATGATAGATTGTGTATGGCAGATGACATAGAGTTAAATAAATATATTCTAGAGGAAGTTCACTATTCTATGCATGCAATGTATCCAGGAAACATAAAGATGTATCAAAACCTTAAGGAATTGTATTGGTGGTCAGGTAAGAAGAAGGATGTGGCTGAGTATGTATCCAGGTGTTGTGTATATCACCAAATCAAGGCTAAACATCAGAAGCCTACAGGTACTTTACAATCACTTCCTATCCCTAAATGGAAGCTGGAGCATATTACAATGGATTTTGTGGTCGGATTACCTAGGACACCACATGGTTTTGACTCCATATGGTTAATAATAGATATTCTAAAAAAGTCTTCTCACTTACGACTAGTTAAGGAGACATGGGATACGACAAAATGAGACAAAGTCCATGTAGGTGAGATAGTCAGACTACAAGGGAAACCAATTTCTATAATATCTGATAGAGATCCTAAATTCACATCTAGGTTCTGGAATAAGTTGCAAAGTTCGTTGGGAACAAAGTTGAAGTTTAGCACATCATTTCATCCTTAGATAGACGAACATTTGGAGAGGAAAATTCAGACCCTAGAGGATATGCTGAGAGCATGTGTTCTATTGTTTAGTGGTAGTTGGGATGATCATCTCAGTCTTATGGTGTTTACCTATAAAAAGAGTCACCATTCTAGTTTTGGCCTGACTCCTTATCAGTCTATGTATGGTATGAAATTGTAGAGCTCCTATTTTTTTGGTATGAAATTAGAGAAATGTAGAGTTTAGTTCTAGATACAGTGAAAGAAACAACAGAAAAGATATTTGTGATCAAACAATAGCTAAAGGTTGCTTAGGACAAACACAAATGCTATGTAGAGAAAATGCATAGACCACTTCATTTTGAGGTTGGAGATGAGGTTTATTTGACAGTATCACCATGGAAAGGTGTGTTGAGGTTTGGGAAGTGAGGCAAAGTAACCCTTAGATACATGGGTCCTTATCCAATCATTCAAATAATTGGACCAGTTGCATAAAAGTTGGAGTTTCCTTCAGAGTTAGCTAATTTACATGTGTACGTGATGTGTTTCATGTATCTATGTTGAAGAAGTGTCATCCTGGTATATGTTAGATTGTAGACCTAGATCATGTATAGTTGAAAGAGGATATCTCCTATGTTGAAGGACTAATTCAAATTCTAGATCGTATGATTCTGAAGCTTAAAAAGAGGGATATACTCCTAGTGAAAGTTTTTTAGAGGAATCATGGTATATAAGAATCTACTTGGGAGGTAGAGTCAAAGATGTGTAACAAGTATCCTTTCCTCTTCTAAGAATTTTGAGAAAAAAATTATTAGAGGGGGAGAATTGTTAAAACTCTTTTCTAGCTTTGTTGGTAATTATAGGGATTTAAGATAGCCTTAATGCTTGTTGTGTTTTTATTAGTAGTATTGTACCTTGTGATTTATCTTAAATTTGGTAATATCAAACACTTTCATGAATAACTCATAATAATGACTTACACATATCATAATATCTGGTGGTTTAGTTGATATAGGGTTAGCCCATACATATATGTGGGAGGAGAATTAATTGTACTTGAGGAAATAAATAATAAATAAATTTTCATTTGATAATACGAATAAAAAATATTGCATGATTGTAGAGAATTCAATTAAGAATCTAACTCAAAAAGAGTGAACCAAATCAGTGTTAAAATGAGTGAGTTATGGCCTTTTTAGTAACATGTATAGTTTCTCAGCGATCGCCAAGAATGGTCGTCGAGAATGGGCTTTCTCAGCGACCATCCAGGCCTAGCAACCAATGGTCACTAATGATCCAACAACCATAGAGAATTTTTGCCCAGGATAGCCCATCATAAAATGATCATAACTCAGACTATCTATATTGTTTTTCAACAAACAAAGTGAGTTAGAAATGTAATTCGGTCATCTATCTTCTCAGACCCTTAGGCTGATGAAAAGGAAACCTAGAAGGCGATTGCAATGGTGATTTCTGGGGAAGAACACAAATAAAGATGGAAATCAAAGGTTTCATCATAGTTTCGACTTGGTAAGTGGTTTTTAACAATCGGTCCTTCTTTCTCATCATGTTCCCTTACTCAAAACTCCCTGGCTCATCAACCAAATGTTTTGGTTAACCTTCATTCCTCATATTCTACCTCCAGATGACCATTTTAAGTCTATTTTTCCTTCTCATCAAAAATTTAGAATCTTGAGGCATGAAGCTTGATTCAGACTCCTGTGAGATAGGATCTAGGTTTAGTTTGTGGAAAGGCTCAGATCTGTAATCTTGGATGACATCTGTGAGTGGAAATTCACCTTTTAACCCTGATTTACAACACACAAATTCAAATAATGGCTTTCCAGTATTTTAATCTTGCTTTATGATGATTTTGATGAATTTAATAAATTTGTGCAATGATTTTTGTAGTAGAAATGATTATTAGATTAAATGTTAGTGATGTAATGTCATATCATAAGTTGCTATGTGAGTTACTATGAACAACATGTGATTGAATGATGAAAATAGAGACACCAGGGAAGATGGATTGCCCTAATTTGGAACTAAAGAGTCAAACTGTGGTTTATGAGAATAGTGAAAATTGTTAGATGATTTATGTGTTCAATATGAGATGCTCTATTAATGAAAATAGGATAATCATTAGTTGTGAAGATGAATCTTGTTAACCTCAACCAAATATCACTAGACGTTAGTTTAAGGAAATATGGAATCAGGTAAGGCACCACAAACAAAATTTTACTTACCATATTCCTAAATTACTATAGATCGCATCAACAACTATGAGATGGGAAGGATATTAGTGAGGTTATACCTAGTCCTAGAGAAAGTCTGATGACAATTACCTCTTAGTAGCGTGCAACTTTCTTCAAGTTTCACTTGGACGTCTATTATCATCACCCTCTTGCTCTAGAACCATGAACGATGGTTGACATTGCCCTCCTAGTAGAAGAAAATGACCTCCTTGCTTCTAGAGTAGTCCACACAAACCACTGAGAACTCATGTTGTTCTCATCAAATGGACAGGAAGGAGTTATCCCTTCTAGCCAATTTGCTAGCATCAACTTGCTCTCCCAATTGTTTCTCCCTAGTTGTTCCTCCCATTGATGGGTAGAACTTGCTCGAGTTATCTTGGTTACCATAAACAGACAAGACAAAAATTGTCAATGTTTATTGTTGTGCCTAGGAAGCCTTGTGTACCCCTCTATTTATAGGTGGGCCAAGGTTCATGAATTTTACAGAACATGTGAATAAAGAACAGGTCTGTTCACTCACCAACCGATTTATGCATGCATGAACTGATCAATTTGTGCTTGTTTCTTGTTCTAAATTACATTGATATTCAATGCACGATTAATGTCGATCATGACATCAACATCAGTCCTTGATCCATTGGAATTGACCATTGAACCAGAAGGTTTGTTACATGAAACAATCGTTTGGGACCATGAACTAGTCAGTTCACTTAGTGAATCAGTCGGTTCATGCCCTGGTTCAAGCATTGTTCAACCATTGTCATTTCTAATTGACCTGATGCTCCAATTGATCGGTTCACACTTGAACCGGTCAGTTCACAGTCCAGACACTCAATTTCGAACCAGTGTTGTTTAAATTGAATATCTAAACACTTTTAGTAATCAAATTAAACATCATTTGTGAATAAACTCCTATTATAAGTGCATCCTATTTGTGTGACCCTATAGGTCCCAAGTTACATTAGCAGTGAATGTCCATAACTAATTTATGACATCACAAGCAATGATTAGTATGAAGTAGGATATCATTGCTACATAAGTAATTCAAAAAGTTGGAGAACAACTTCAATCTACAGTATATCATTGATGTTAAAGTGATTGTACAGTTCCTTTATCTCTGATATCCAATTTGAACTTGAGGTATGGAATTGTTATTATCTTCAATGCTCAATCCATATTCCTTGTATTAGACAAAACTTCCTGAGACATATGTGAACTCAACATCCTATATTGATCAACATGTGCATGTCCATGCTTTTCTTAGTCTCCCTTATCAAGTGGCCAGGATATCAAACTCATATAGTAGGGATAAATCCCATCTAGATAACTCATAGTCATCCACATGTGTCATAGTGCATCTGATCATCACCTCCATGGAAACCCTTATTCAAGGTCACTTGATGATGCTAAAAAACACAAAATGACATGTGATGAGTGCAGTGACTTCAGGACTAAGAACCACAATCACCACAATCACTATGAGAGATGATTCTATTTACCAAGTAATGGTTTCAATGTATCATTCTCATGGGGGTGTATCTAATAGATTATTCTCTGACAAGTATATATGTGTTTGGCTTGACATCACATATCATGACTAATGAGATTCTATCATCAACCAACACACATTGTATTCTTATGTGTTATTGTTGTCTATTAGCCTTCCACAACAACATCTGACTAGGATCATATCAACAATTTACATAATGTTAACATTTGTATGATCTCATTATTCAGGTCCTTAACCTAAACACATATGTCATCGAGCATTATCATTATTTAGACATTCATTATGTTACATCATTATTTCATAACTGAATAATATATAATAAATTAGAAGATTGCCTTTATTATTAATGAAATCATTTACAAGATATTCCATTATAGTTATCATATGATTGGTTCTCTATGCATACATATCAAAAGGCTCCCACTTGAACTTAGAGCCAATCACCCATGAATCTTATTCCAAGTGATCTAGCATGACCATCATGTTTCGATTGTGATAGTGCTTTTGTCAAGGGGTCATCAACATTGCTCTCAGTTGGTACTCTACAAATCTTCACATCTCCTTGTTGTATGATCTCTCATACGATATGGAACCACCTTTGTATATTCTTGGCACGTTGATGCGATCTAGGTTTCTTAGCTTGTACAATAGCTCCATTGTTGTCACAATATAGCTCAATTTCATTGATGATGCTTGGAACCATCCAAAGGTTAGAAATGAACTTCTTGATCCAAGCAACCTACTTTGCTACATTGGATGTAGCAATATACTCAGCCTCAATTGTAGAATCCACAAACGTCTCTTTCTTGGAACTCTTCTAGCTCATAGGTTCATTATTATGGGAAAAAACAAATACCAATTTCAATCGATAATCATTTTTGTTAGTTTGGAAGATTGCATCAGTTTAACCCTTTACCACCAACGTGTCCTCGTTGTAGACAAGGAACTGATACTTAGTTATTCTCAAGTACTTAAGGATGTCCTTCACGGTTGTCTTGCGACTCTCATCAGAATCTTAATGATATTTGTTCTTCATACTCAAGCCATACGAGACATCTGGACGAGTACATAACATTGTGTATATGATAGATCCAATTACAGACACATATGGAATCTTAATCATATGCTCCCTTTCTTCACAAGAATTGGGACATTGATCTCCAGAGATAGTAACACGATGACACATTGGTAGGTTTCCTTTCTTTAATTCTCAATGTTGAACCTCTTCAGTAGTTTGTCAATGTATGTGCTCTGAACTGAGATGTAGGATCTCTATAGATCTATCTCTATAGATCTTATCCAAGAAACATTTTAGATCTATCTCTATAGATCTTTATTACTAAGATGTAGGATGCTTCCCCCAAGTCCTTCATAGATAACATACTTCCCATCCAGTTCTTTATCATTTGAAAAGAAGGAATGTAATTCCCCATTAGTAGCATGTCATCTACATAAAATATGAGGAATATAACTATGATCCAACTAACCTTCTTGTACGCACAAGGTTCATCTACATTTTGACTAAAGACAAGTTGTTTGACTGTCTCATGAACTTGATGATTCCATATTCGAGATGCTTGTTTCAATCCATTGATTGACCTTTAAAGCTTACATAAATTATTTGCATCCTTTGTATTTATAAAACCATTAGGTTGTGTCATGTACACATCCTCAAGAAGATTCATGTTAAGGAATGTGGTTTTAACATCCATCTACAAAATCTCACAGTCATGATAAGCTGCAATGGCAAGAATGATCCTGATGAACTTAACCATGGCAACTAGAGAAAATGTTTCATCATAGTCAACACATTGAACTTGTCTAAACTCCTTTCCAACCAATTGAACTTTGTAAATTTGTACATTACCATCCATGTTTCTCTTCTTCTTGAAGACCCATTCACATCCTACAAGTTTTACCCCTTTAGGTGGATCCACCAAGGTCCATACCTTGTTGGTGTACTTGAATTCCAACTCAAGTCTCATGGCTTCAAGCCATTTCTTAGACTTTGTCCCCTTAATAGCTTCTAGATATTTTGTTAGCTCATCATCAATGACAACAACAATTTGTGTGTTAGAAGATAATAAAATCTTTCTGGCTCAAGGCATCTCCTACGAAATATGTGGGGTTCCTGTGTTACATGAGGAATTTGAGATTCCACAACAATTTGTGATTCTTTTTGTTCCTCTTGTACCTCTTAAGGTTTCAATGCTTTCTTGTTGGTCTTGAACTTCTTCAAGTTCTATTTTCCTTCCACTGATTCCTATGGAAAAAAATTCCTTTTCTAGGTATACAACATCCATGGCAACAAACACTTGGTTGTCAGATGGAGTATAAATGTAATATCTTTTGGGTTCCCTAGGATATCCAACAAAATATCATTTATCTAATTTGGGTCCAAGCTTTTCGGGAAACTACTTTCTCACATAAGCTTTACAACCCCAAATATTCATAAAATACACATTTGTATGTTTCCCATACCATATATCATATGGTGTCTTTTGAACCAATTTAGATGGTATGTGGTTAAGTGTAAACAGTCTGGTTTGTAGAGAATTTTCTCAGAAGGAAGTCGAAAGATCAACAAAACTCATCATTGATCGCACCATATCTAGTAATGTGTGATTCCTTCTTTCTAATACACTAATATATTGTGGTGTTCTAGGTGGAATCTATTATGATACAATACCACAGTCTTGTATATGGTCGTCAAACTCTTCACTTAAGTTTTCTCCACCTCAAATTGAATGAAGTACCTCAATACTTTTTCCAAGTTGGTTTCATACTTCATTCATCAAATCCTTGAATTTTTCAAGAGTTATTTATTTTTGTTTCATTAGGTAAACATAACCATACATACTAAAGTCATCATTGAAGGTAATGAAGTACTAATACCCACCTCTAGTATTTGTTCTAAAAGGGACACACACATTAGCATGTATGAGTCCTAACAGAACAATATCCCTCTCACTGTTACCAGTGAAGGAATTCTTTGTCATCTTACCCAACAAAAAAGATTCACATGTCTTTATAGATTTGAAATCAAAAGAATCTAGATAATCATATTTATGTAGTCTAGATATGTGATTCTCATTTATGTGCCCTAGAAGACAGTTCTAAAGGTATATTTGGTTTAAGTTATTGAGTTTTTGTCTTTTGGTATTTATGTTATACATACTTTTTTCCATATCTATCAAGTATAGACCATAGTATGTTGGGGCAATGCCAAAAAAGATCTCATTTTTACTAATAGAACATCTTCAATTCTTTATAAGAAATTTAAATCCGTTCATGTCCAAACAAGATATTGATATGATGTTGCTATTAATGGTAGGTATGTAATAGTAATTCTCTAACTCTATTACAAACCCACTTGGTAGAGATAACTCATAGGTTCCAATCACACTGGAAACAACTCTTGCTCCATTATCAATGTGCAATTCAACCTCACCTTTTTTCAAAGGTATACATCATTTCATATCCTTCTCACTTAAAAAAATGTGTGATCCACATTCGGTATCAAGTACCCAAGATAAAGAAGTAGTAAAGTTAACCTCAAGTATGTATAACTAGAAGTAGAGATCTCTATCCCTTGCTTTATCTTCCATAGTTTCCTTATCCCTCTCGTTATTTTGAGTGCAGAAAACTTGGAGTTCATCTTCACCTCAGAAGCTTCTTGAGCTTGCCTTTCCTCTTGAACTATATTCTACTGATCACCACCACAGGATTGTCCTTCTTCATTTGTGCTTTGATATTTATTAAGATATAAAGCAACTCAGATAGTGGTTTAGCCATGGTACTCCAATGATAACACTCGATAAATTGTCTATATGTTTTAGGCAACAATTGCAAAATCATATATGTGGCCCACTCTTGACCTAAAGAAAATCCCAATATTTCTAGATGTTTGATATGCTCAATCATATTGAGCACATGGGTCTCTACTGGATATCCCTCTATCAGTTTTCACTAAAATATGGAGTGGGTTTTATTGGCAATGGTGTTTCAGGGATATAGAGGATGCTTCTCAAAGTCCTAAATCATTTATGGAAGTATATCTCACACAGATTGTCCTGCTTCAGGACCGATCACAATAATTGAGTGCTTTCCATTTTATCTATAAGAAAAATTTGCACTTCTATCATAACACTTTTGGTTTGATATGATTGTATTGATGATACTAAATAGGCCTTTAATTAATTATCGCTCCCACTCTTTTTTTTCAAATTGATAACCCTCATGTATCAATTCATAAGATTACAGAGCACATCCTTCTAGTAAGTCAAGACCCAAAATAATTGAGCTAGTACCTACAAAACAAGAGTGTCCATAATCAATTACTATGGTAGGCAATACTTGCAAATTACATCTTATGCAATTCTTGGATAGATAGTATGTGAAACTCCTAGCCATGGTCATCTACATGATCACCTAGTTAATCCTAACTTAGCCGACATGACATAAATGCACACTTCTTGGCAGGCCCACACAACTACCATCACACTTCCACGAGATAGACAACACACCACAGTTGGCATTCCCAAATTTTTCGATGAAGTTTTTCATGTGTGTCAATTATGGAGAGTAAATAAGACTTAATATTATATTAGAAATGTTTTATATAAATACATATACATATTCAATCACCACATATTTATAGTACATATCATATACATGCTTGAACCACAACAAAATATGCAATAATAAATACAAGCAATTCTTACGGCCATCCTATTGTAATTCCTTGGAGCCAAAATGAATTACTACCACCTAAGGTCTACATCATATGTAGAAACCTATTGATGATGATGATCTATGTTGATCCAGTCTGAGATGATCAGATCAAGCCTTAAACCAGTCTACTAGCCTCCTGGTCAGTCAGTTGGTTTCTTGAACTAGTCATTTGGCCTCTGGTTGTTGCAAAGTCTAGACTCCACCATTCGGTCATTGGAGCCACCATGAAGTCAATTGGCTCCTCCTGTCATCGCCTCCTTGGTCCTATAGCCGATCAGTTCAGCTCCTAAACTGGTCAGTTTGCCTGATGAGCTAGTTGGCTCACTTGGTGCAGAACACCTTCTTTTCTATAACAATAATTAAAACTTATCCTAATATTACATTCTAAATGTGAAACCTCGATTTACATTCGAGGGGACCATGGTAAAGAAATAACTAATACTTTTACATTTGGGAAATAAGAGAGAGGATTGGTATGCATACTGACATATAAAAGGGAACAACAACCACCTAGCATGCACATAAGGTCTAGGAGTGTAGGTAATAACCATGCTATCAATCACCAACAAAATGATTTGAAGGCAACACATATAAATTGCATATATATCTTATTATATATACATATACATATGTATACATTAGGATCATTTGTGGTCTTCAATCAGATATGCTAATTAGCCAGATTAATTATTAACATCATATATAATAAATAAATGATAAAACCAAAGTCTAATCATATCAATTAAATCCTAAAACATAACAAATTGGCTTGGCTCTGATACCACTATACACAAATATAGAATCAGGTAAGGCAGTGAAAAAAAATTATACTTGTCATATTCCCTGAAGATAGTAGATTGTGTCAATAGTTATGAGATGAGAAGGATGGTTGCAAGGTTATACCTAGTCCTGGAGAAAGTCCAACGATAATTACCTCATAGTAGTGGGAAACTTTCTTCACGTTGCACTTGGATGTTTGTCATCGTCGACCTCCTAGTCTATCACTATCAATGGAGGTTCACATCATCCTCTAAGCGATAGGAAATAGCCTCCATCCATCTAAAATAGTCCACACGGACCACCAAGAACTCCTATTGTTCTCGTGAAATGAATAGGAAGGAGTCGTCCCTTCTGGTCAATGTGCTAGCATGGGCTTGTTGTTCCAATTGTTTCTCCTTTATTATTTGTCCCTTTTATGGGTAGATCATTCTCGAGTTCTCTTAGTTTCCACAACCAGAGAAGACAACAATTGTCAAAGTTTATTGTTGTGTCTGGGAGGCTCCTAGTACCCCTATATTTATAGGAGGGCTAGGGTCAGGGTTCCTGATCCATTTGGGAGTCAAAGAGTGGTTAAAAATTGATGGTTAGTAGTAAATCCGTGCTTGGAGAGCCCTAACCCTGGTTAGTGAGTTCGGATCGTGACACTAATGGAACAGTGGCCCTAGCTCAGATCCAATCATGCCTTAGATAGAAGGACGATGGGGGCACAGCAGGACCAGGGTAGATGCTACCTGATCGGATGGTTTAGCTCTCGTCTCCTTTCTTTTTTGAGCTCCCAAACACTAGGTGGAGGTTCCAAAGCGGAGGGATCATGCCCGCAAGTGCAATATTGGTTTCTCACCATGTTCATCAAGATATCATGACACTTTGATGCTTTATTGTAAAAATAATGATGCACTAGTACTATAAAGTGGGGTCCTCCCTCCTCGATCTATTTCATAGTAAAAGGTCCCTGAAATGGATTCATTTGTATGTTGATAGAATCCATAAATATTTCCTACTAAATCATTGGTTTTCTGAACGGTGATGAATGCATATTCATCTTGGTCCAGTCACCTTATTTGGCCCAATTTTTCTCCAATCATTTGCTTTTGTTGCCTAGTTCTCTTCATATAGCTTGTTTGGATTATCCTTAATTTTATGGTGATTTATCCACTATTTTGATTGAATTCACGTGTCTTTATGCAGGTATAAGCTTGGCATGATGCTTCCTTTAATTTATGATTGAGCCACGAACCACCTTCCATAGCAGGCCCTCCATCTTCATGCCAGCTTGATGGCGATCCACCCTAACCACCGTGGTTGCCTTCCCTTGTTGTTCCAAGCCAGAAACCACGACCTCTCTTCCACGCCCGAGGTCTTCTTCTACACCAATACATGGTTGCAATTTCTCCTCACCATGACCTGGCCCCCGCAGTTCTTCTCTTCTCCCTACCAACAACGTCACGATCAACTCTCTCTCCTTCCGCATCAACCACGATCGCCTCCAGCACCACCCACGATCAACGCAGCAACAACAACCGTGACCAACCCCCTTGTTCCTCCACAACTGCGGTCGACAGCTGGCAGACCATGACCTCCATCGCTGCCCGTAGTCTCTTCTCCACCAGCATCCATCCTCCACCTGGTCCGCGGTATACTTCTCTGCCTCCCTTCACGACCATCACCTCCAGTGCATCAACGCCTCCCTTACACCTTGACTCGCGGTTGTCTCGCTCTGCTTGATCACAGTCTACACCTTCACCCAACTGCGAGGTCACCCTTTCTACCAACAATCATGACTGCCTCCACCCCGTGATTCCACAAGATCATGAACAACTGTGACCAAGCCTTACAGAGTCGCGATCGCGGTGTCTGTGAATCGCGACTGTGGAAAAACCAGGCTCTTCCCCACTCACGACCGTGGCGTTCTGCTCCTCCCAGAATCGCGACCCCGCCCTCTCGACCAACGCCTGCGATCTTCACAACCCTAACAACCACAGATGTTTCCCTTCCAACCATCGACTGTGCTTCCTCCATCCACAACCAAACACCTGCCGACTCTTCACCAACGTCCACCGTGACCTGGGCATGCGATCAATAGCAGAGCCGCACCCGTGGCTTCACCAACTCTTCTACGCCTCCACTCCACGGTCCCCAGCAGGTTCACGATTGTGATCTGCTCAGTATCAACTCCTACCTTGGCCCACGGTCAAGTGCATAAGGAACCGCAACTAAGGGTGCAAGCAGACCGCAATTTCTCCAAGAATCACAACCTCAACTACCGCCATAGGAAGACCGCGATCAGTGCAAAGAACCGCAACCTACCTCACAATCCAACACCACGACCCAGATTCCTAAGACCTCGACCAAGGTTCCAATAGTGTATAGCCACCCGTGGCTATAAATAGCCAGCCACCCCCAGCCATTCAAGGCATCATCTCGAGACGCCATTAGGCTATAGGTCTGTCCTCAGCCTAAGGAGACGATCCCCACAACTAAGAGCCTGCCTCCGTGGTGGTCTTGCACCCCATTCACCAAGATCTGAAGTGGAAACTTAGATCTGCAAGCCACTCCATCCAGATCTAGATCTAGATCTAGATCTTGATCTGGATCAAGATCTGTTGCATCTACGCCGTGCCTATGCCTCCATCACATCCATGAGCTACTCCTCCTACTGCGAGCGAGGACTATGAGAAAAGAGAGAAGGTGGAGAGAGAAGATCTGCCCCATCTTCCGTGGTATTCTTTCCTCCTCGTCTAGATCTGTCCCGACATTGTGTAGAAGACCATTTCTCCCCCGAGCTGCGATCATCTTCTTCACCATGCTCATTGCGGAATCGTCTCTCTCTTGTTATTCTTGTTTCTCTCACTGTGAGTGAGTAGTTTCCATTTGCTGGGGTGTGGGGACTAGCCCCGCTGCCCATGTTTACATGTTCATTTACTAAACATTCCATGGCATGTATATAACTTTTCATTTCAATGTTAATCGTGGATGTGTGCTTGTGGATTGATCGCCTGCTTACATTTAGCTTGTTTGTTTCCTATGCCGCGAGAACTTCAATATGTAGGATTTGAACGTCGATTAACGTGGTTGACCCCATGGTGAGAAATCAGATGGGATTCCCTGAAGTAGTAAGTGTGTGATCTGTGAGGTGACGAGACATGTAGCCCACGGTGACGCTTCTGTGTGTCTGATGCCCGCATGGGAGGCCCACAACTTCAATTGGATATTTGTATCTTTGGAGCAGTAAGTATGTGATATGAATGGTGACGAGACATCTAATACCTAAGGTGATGCTTAAGAGAACCTGACGCCTGTATGTGGGGTTTTGCAGTAGCTCTATTTGGATAGTTTTATCTTGCATGGATGTTTGTGATTGGATGTGTTTGCATGTGTAGTAGCGGTGAAACCCGGGACCATCCCAGGGATCCCCATCATTAATATTTATTAAACTTTTAATCCTTCTCTTTGCTTTCCTTGCATTTATTTTAATTAAACTCATATCAACCAACCTTGTTCTAAATATTAGTCTTGATTCAACTAGATTCAACTAGTAAAAGATTCTTAAAAATATTTTCCCTTGGGATTCGATCCTCAATTAGACTGTGATAAGACTCGTCCTCATGAGGGTGGTATTATTGTACAAGGTTTTGGTTAAAAACTCAAGGATTTCATCGCTGGGTGAGTTTGTTAGTGCGATAATAATCCACGTCAATTTCTGGCACTATTGCCGGGGACATCAAAATCAGTTAGTCAAATCTAGTTCTATTAAGGCTAATGCAGGATTTTTGTTTTACCTTTTGATACTATCGATCATATATACTTGAATTCGGTTCTACTCCGTCCATCTTACAACCAAAAGATCTTTCCATCCTAGGTACCCACAAAGTCTAGTGTATGCACCGTTCGGACAATCCCGGACTCTCCGCTAGCTTTGACCCTGAGATAGAGATAACCTTTCATCATCAGAATAGAGAGAACCAAGCAAGGATGGCACAAGAGGAGGAAATAGCCCGAAGGGTAGCTCAAGCCCTTAATGCACAAAGAGATAGGCTTATGCAAGAAGCCCGAGCTATAGTTCAAGAAGAAATCCAAGCAGCCCAAGCAGCAGCTCAACAAGTTGAGTTACAGAAGGACCATAGAGAATTCTCAATCCCAACACACATTGTATTCTTATGTGTTATTGTTGTCTATCAGCCTTCCACAACAACATCTGACTAGGGTCATATCAAGAATTTACATAATGTTAACATTTGTATGATCTCATTATTCAGGTACTTAACCTAAACACATATGTCATCGATCATTATCATTATTTAGACATTCATAATGTTACATCATTAATTCATAACTGAATAATATATAATAAATTAGAAGATTTCCTTTATTATTAATCAAAACATTTACAAGATATTCCGTTATAGTTATCATATGATTGGTTCTCTATGCATACATATCAAAAGGCTCCCACTTGAACTTAGAGCCAATCACCCATGAATCTTATTCCAAGTGATCTAGCATCACCATCATGTTTCTGTTGTGATAGTGCTTTTGTCAATGGGTCATCAACATTGCTCTCAGTTGGTACTCTACAAATCTTCACATCTCCTCGTTGTATGATCTCTCATACGATATGGAATCACCTTTGTATATTCTTGGCACATTGATGCAATCTAGGTTTCTTAGCTTATACAATAGCTCCATTGTCGTCACAATATAGCTCAATTTCATTGATGATGCTTGGAACCATCCAAAGGTTAGAAATGAACTTTTTGATCCAAGCATCCTACTTTGCTACATTGGATGCAGCAATATACTCAGCCTCAATTGTAGAATCCACAAACGTCTCTTTCTTGGAACTCTTCTAGCTCGTAGGTTCATTATTATGGGAAAAAAGAAATACCAATTTCAATCGATAATGATTTTTGTTAGTTTGGAAGCTTGCATCAGTTTAACCATTTACCACCGACGTGTCCTCGCCGTAGACAAGGAACTGATACTTAGTTATTCTCAAGTACTTAAGGATGTCCTTCACGGTTGTCTTGTGACTCTCACCAGAAATTTAATGATATCTGCTCGTCATACTCAAGTCATACGAGACATCTGGACAAGTACATAACATTGTGTATATGATAGATCCAATTGTAGACACATATGGAATCTTAATCATATGCTCCCTTTCTTCACAAGAATTGGGACATTCATCTCCAGAGATAGTAACACCATGACACATTGGTAGGTTTCCTCTCTTTAATTCTCATTGTTGAACCTCTTCAGTAGTTTGTCAATGTATGTGCTCTGAACTGAGATGTAGGATCTCTATAGATCTTGTCCAAGAAACATTTTAGATCTATCTCTATTGATCTTGATTACAAATATGTAGGATGCTTCCCCCATGTCCTTCATAGATAACATACTTCCCATCCAGTTCTTTATCATTTGAAAAGAAGGAATGTAATTCCCCATTAGTAGCATGTCATATACATAAAATATGAGGAATATAACTATGATCCAACTAACCTTCTTGTACACATAAGGTTCATCTTCATTTTGACTAAAGATAAGTTGTTTGACTGTCTCATGAAAATGATGATTCCATATTCGAGATGCTTGTTTCAATCCATTGATTGACCTTTAAAGCTTACATAAATTATTTGTATCCTTTGTATTTATAAAACCATTAGATGGTGTCATGTACACATCCTCGAGAAGATTCATGTTAAGGAATGTGGTTTTAATATCCATCTACAAAATCTCATAGTTATGATAAGCTGCAATGGCAAGAATGATCCTGATGAACTTAACCATAGCAACTGGAGAAAAGGTTTCATGATAGTCAACACATTGAACTTGTCTAAAATCCTTTCCAACCCATTGACCTTTGTAAATTTGTACATTACCATCCATGCTTCTCTTCTTCTTGAAGACCCATATACATCCTACGGGTTTTACCCCTTTAGGTGGATCCACCAAGGTCCATACCTTGTTGGTGTACTTGAATTCCAACTCAAGTCTCATGGCTTCATGCCATTTCTTAGACTTTAGCCCCTTAATAGCTTCTAGATAGTTTGTTAGCTTATCATCAATGAAAACGACAATTTGTGTGTTAGAGGATAATAAAATCTTTCTGGCTCAAGGAATCTCCTACAAAATATGTGAGGTTCGTGTGTTACATGAGGAATTTGAGATTCCACAACAATTTGTGATTCTTTTTGTTCCTCTTGTACCTCTTATGGTTTCAATGCTTTCTTGTTGGTCTTGAACTTCTTCAAGTTCTATTTTCCTTCCACTGATTCCTATGGAAATAAATTCCTTTTCTAGGAATACAACATCCATGACAACAAACACTTGGTTGTCAGATGGAGTATAAATGTAGTATCCTTTGGGTTCCCTAGGATATCCAAAAAAATAACATTTATCTAATTTGGGTCCAAGCTTTTCGGGAAACTACTTTCTCACATAATCTTTACAACCCCACATATTCATAAAATACACATTTGTATGTTTCCCATACCATATATCATATGGTGTCTTTTGAACCAATTTAGATGGTATGTGGTTAAGTGTAAACAGTTTGGTTTGTAGAGAATTTTCTCAGAAGGAAGTCGGAAGATCAACAAAACTCATCATTGATCGCACCATATCTTGTAATGTGTGATTCCTTCTTTCTAATACACCAATATATTGTGGTGTTCTAGGTGAAATCTATTATGATACAATACCACAGTCTTGTAGATGGTCCTCAAACTCTTCACTTAAGTATTCTCCACCTCAAATAGAATGAAGTGCCACAATACTTTTTCCAAGTTGGTTTCATACGTCATTCATCAAATCCTTAAATGTTTTAGGAGTTTTTGATTTATGTTTCATCACGTAAACATAAGCATACATACTGCAGTCATCATTGAAGGTAATGAAGTACTAAAACCCACCTCTAGTATTTGTTCTAAAAGGGACACACACATTAGCATGTATGAGTCCTAACAGAACAATAGCCCTCTCACTGTTACCAGTGAAGGAATTCTTTATCAACTTGCCCAACAAAAAAGATTCACATGTCTTTATAGATTTGAAATCAAAAGAATCTAGATAATCATCTTTATGTAGTCTAGATATGTGATTCTCATTTATGTGCCCTAGAAGACAGTTCAAAAGGTATGTTTGGTTTAAGTTATTGAGTTTTTCTCTTTTGGTATTTATGTTATACATACTTGTTTCATATCTATCAAGTATAGACCATAGTATGTTGGGGCACTGCCATAAAAGATCTCATTTTTACTAATTGAACATCTTCAATTCCTTATAAGAAATTTAAATCCGTTCATGTCTAAACAAGATATTGATATGATGTTGCTATTAATGGTAGGTATGTAATAGTAATTCTCTAACTCTATTACAAGCCCACTTGGCAGCGATAACTCATAGGTTCCAATCGCACTGGAAACAACTCTTGCTCCATTATCAATGTGCAATTCAACCTCACCTTTTTTCAAAGGTATACATCACTTCATATCCTTCTCACTTGAATAAATATTTGATCCACATTTGGTATCAAGTACCCAAGATAAAGAAGTAGTAAAGTTAACCTCAAGCATGTATATACCAGAAGTAGAGATCTCTATCCCTTGCTTCATCTTCCATAGTTTACTTATCCCTCTCGTTATTTTGAGTGCAGAAAACTTGGAGTTCATCTTCACCTCAGAAGCTTCTTGAGCTTGCCTTCTCTCTTGAACTATATTCTACTGATCACCACCACGGGATTGTCCTTCTTCATTTGTTCTTTGATATTTATTAAGATATAAAGCAACTCAGATAGTGGTTTAGACATGGTACTCAAGTGATAACACTCGATAAATTGTCTATATGTTATAGGCAACAATTGGAAAATCATATATGTGGCCCACTCTTGACCTAAAGAAAATCCCAATCTTTATAGATGTTTGATATGCTCAATCATATTGAGCACATGGGGCTCTACTAGATCTCCCTCTATCAGTTTTCACTCAAATATGGAGTGGGTTTTATTGGCAATGGTGTTTCAAGGACATAGAGGATGCTTCTCAAAGTCCTAAACCATTTATGGAAGTATATCTCACATAGATTGTCCTTCTTAAGGACCGATCACAATAATTGAGTGCTTTCCATTTTATCTATAAGAAAAATTTGCACTTCTATCATAACACTTTTGGTTTGATATGATTGTATTGATGATACTAAATAGGCCTTTAATTAATTATCACTCCCACTCTTTTTTTTCAAATTGATAACCCTCATGTATCAATTCATAAGATTACAGAGCACATCCTTCTAGTAAGTCAAGACCCAAAATAATTGAGCTAGTACCTACAAAACAAGAGTGTCCATAATCAATTACTATGGTAGGCAATACTTGCAAATTAGATCTTATGCAATTCTTGGATAGATAGTATGTGAAACTCCTAGCCATGGTCATCTACATGATCACCTAGTTAATCCTAACTTAGCCGACACGATAGAAATGCACACTTCTTGGCAGGCCCACACAACTACCATCACACTTCCACGAGATAGACAACACACCACACTTGGAATTCCCACGATTTTTGATCAAGTTTTCATGTGTGTCAATTATGGAGAGCATATAAGACTTAATATTATATTAGAAATGTTTTACATAAATACATATACATATCCAATCACCACATATTTATAGTACGTATCATATACATGCTTGAACCACAACAAAATATGCAATAATAAATACAAGCAATGCTTACGACCATCCTATTGTAATACCTTGGAGCCAAAAGGAACTACTACCACCTAAGGTCTACATCATATGTAGAAACCTATTGATGATGACGATCTATGTTGATCCAGTCTGACATGATCAAATCAAGCCTTAAACCAGTCTACTAGCCTCCTGGTTGGTCAGTTGGTTACTTGAACTAGTCATTTGGCCTCTGGTTGTAGCCATACTCTTTTCATAAAGTGTTGGGATCTTAGTCCCTCAACTCATCAAGTACATTTCCACTTCTTAATAAGTTCATTATCATGATTATAGAATCTGGGTATTTGAACCCATAACTCACCATAGAACACTTGTTACCACTTATTAGGTAACTTCATACCTTCATATCATCTGACCAAGGACATTATAAATCTTGCTACACAAAGTATTGCACATAGTACACAAAGTTCAATGATTCTTACTACACAAAGCATATGAAGGCTTATAAAGCCTATAAAAAATTCTCAGTAAACAAACATCATAGCCCATACCTGGCTATACATCTCATCTCATCATCCCTGCATGATTAGTATTCATGATAACAATTATAATGCTTTCAAATCAGTATCATACAACACTACGTAGTATCACTATTCCCTTTTTAGGGTTCATGATTTCTCTTTCACATCAGTACCACACAAACACTAAGTAATACCACCATTAGCTCTTTAGGGTTCACGGTATCTCTTTTATATTAGCACTATACAAAACAAGGGTTATCTTATTACATTCATAACTCATCAATCTGTATTAGAGTATCACATAGGATTACTCTGTGTTAAGACTTCACATAGCATCATCTTGTACTAGGGTATCACATAGCATTACCCTGTATTAGGGTTCAAATAGTATTAACTTATTTTAGGGTTTCACATAGCATTATCCTATATTAGGGATTCTCACAACAAGGAATCAATATGAGTAATATAAGTATTCAATCATACTTATTTATTCTCATCATTCATCATTGAATGTATTATCAACACAAAGTATGAGTTTCTCTCTCATCTTTATCAGAATATGATTGTATCATAGTATATTGATTTGGATTAACCTTTTCATAAGGCATGTTAGCCTACATTCAACACGGTGCATTACATCTCAATGTAACCATTGACATGACACATCACATGTGTCATTCATCCAATTGCATTTGGACTTATAACACATCAAGGTATAGCAGTATGGGAGATTTGGATGTGATATCTATCATATCTTGATGTATCACTTCCCTCAACACCTTTATCTTACTTGAGTTTATACACTTAGCTTGTATTAGGGTATTCCACATCCTAATACTTTATGCACCAGTTCATCACATTTATCATGTAAGGTATTGGTCATTAGTCACTCACTTAGATTATACAATCGTTGCCAATACTATGGACTCATCCTTGAGTTAGGAACTATTATTATAAGGATATCCATCATCAACCTCTCTAGGGGTTACATTTGTCATAACATTAATCACTATTCCATTATTAGGAATAGTATTCTCCATATTTATAACTTGAGGATTCACATAGCATATTCCATACATTTATGGATTTTGAAAAAAAAACACTAGAGGGGGGTGAATAGGGTTTTAAAATTAATTTAACAATTATTTAACTCAAACAACCAACCAAAAGAATATTGGACAAGGGGACAAGGATTTAGAGTGGTTCCTACCTTAGCAAATACTAAGGTAGTCAGTCCACTACCCGGTTGCTTACCCAACCGGGATTTGGAAAGAATTTAATTTTATTACCTCACAAGGACTTTACATAAAATTACAATTCTTTCCCTAAACCCTTCAAGCAGCCTTCACCTTGAAGTAATTGCACCAACCTTGAAGCAACCTTCACCTAGAAGTAATTGCACCAACCTTGAAGCAGCCTTCCTCCTGAAGTAGCTTCCCGTTGCAATAGCCTTCTTGAAGTAGCTTCCCGTTGCAATAGCCTTCTTGAAGTAGCTTGAAGTCCACCTTCTCCTCCGAGAAGAACCTTCTCCAATCCACAACCTCCAACCCTAGGAGTAGCAAGGAGAATACAAAGAATAAAAAGGAACAAGAAAGGAAAATGGAAATTACACCTTATCCTTTGAAGCACAAAGCTTGATTTGCCTATATCAAGCGTGTAGATCTCCTAACCAATGTGTATGGAAGTGTTATTGCAGTGGATAGGAGATACTAGCCTATAGGACACGAAATTAGAGCAAGTAGAGGAATCTCCAATGCAAGTGTTGCTCAATTTCTCAAAATAGATTGCCAATTGTAAGTGTATGCTCAAGTGTATCACAAGTGTATCTTAGGTGTATTTAGGTGTCCCAAGGCATGTCCTATTTATAGGAATGACCTACAAGTGCTTAAGGACGTTCTAGACACTTTCTAGGGGGTTATAAGTGCTTAACTAGCCGTTAGGTATAAGTTAGGTGCATTAGTAACGACTAGTTACTTTATTTTGTAGTTGCTGTCAGAGTCCATCTCGGTCGAGGAATTGTCGACCGAGATACCTATTCGGTCAATGTTTTGTCGACCGACAGGCTCTCTGGATCAACGTTCATTTCCAACTGCCAACTACTTTGTCAGCTGTGTCTAACGGCTACTTGGGTCATTCTCGGTCGAGAAGTTTGTTGACCGAGAGTGTCTCGGTCGAGGAGTTTGTCGACTGAGATTGACCCTGTTTCAATCTTTCAATTAAGGCACTAAGTGTGTGTATGAGTGTGCATATGTGACACTATTGAAGGGGATGACCTATATAAGTGTGATGTTTAGCTAGGGAAGATCTAACGCTTGATTTACATGAAGTCTAAGTACTTGTACATTATATATTTGTACAAGTTTACAATTGATTACATTTCATGACATTTACAATCATTCAAGCATATAGATTCCCTAGAGCTTTGTCATCCACCTTATTCCTGCAACACTCAAGTAGCACGTTAGATCAACAAGTGTGAAATGTTTGTCATCATCGAAACAAAGGGATTTATCATAATGTCCAATTTATCCAACAATCTCCCCCTTTTTGAAGATGACAAACATTTCCTAAATATGAAATAAGGAAATATAAAGCATGTGAGTTTCATACCTGAAGATTACCTTTTGTAGCCATTCTTGTTTTACAAGTGAGTGCTAGCCATCAAGATGAAACTCATTTATATTTTTGATTTTATATTCTTTCTCCCCCTTTGTCATTTCAAAAAGATATCCAGGTTGAATATTTTATATTTCTTCTCCCCCTTAATTTTATACTATGCTCCCCCTTAAATAGATATTCTATTAGGAATATGGATTTAATATCATTTTTGTCTAATTTAGCCACAATTTGTTTCTCAATCCTTTGCAAAGGATGTTAAGCCTTGAAATGATATGAGATTCCCTTAAGATTATGATGAATGTATATTGATTTCTCATCTATCAAGGGATGTTAAGCCCTGAAAATCAAATGAGAATCCTTTAATCTTAGAGTACATAAAAATGTCTCCATCCAAATGCAAGGGATGTTAAGCCCTGATTTGTTTAGAGAGTTCCTTTAAGTACAAGATATATCATTTTTATGAAATTCATAGATTTCTTCATAACCAAGAGTAAAAATACTAAGGTCGTAACAAGCTCCAAATGATGTTTACAATGTTTTCGTAAGCTTCTTAATCAAATAATCAAATTTGTTTGTATGAGCTCCCCCTTAATCTTACCATTAAAGCAATTTAAAGCTTCTAAGGTCACGGATGATTTTAAATTTTGATTTTGACCTTTATCAAAAGTATACTAAGATTAAGTATAATAAAATGATGTCCAAATAAGCATTTTTTCAAAGCTTATTTTAGGTCGTCCTTGACTACGACCATAGCGCCCCTTGGTCAAATTTCATTTCAACCAAGAGGCAAATTTGCAGATTTCCAATTGAGCATTCATATGTGAAGTATATGTAACTTAATCAGATATCAATTTTGAAGCATGTTAAGTGATACTCAATATGAAAACATCTTATTAAAAATGAAAGAACGATCAATATCTCAAGTCTTTTGAAGATACCAATTGAGAAATTTTTATAACATTGTGCTCTTGCAAGCATTAAAGTTCTTGTTCTAAGGAACATATCACCAATGAATCATTTTGCTTGCCTATGATGTAATGATAAAAGCATATAACGATAATTCCATGAAATACAATGATTGTGATCATTTAAATTAGATGTTATAACACATGATTTCTATATGGATAGACCAGAAAATACTTTAGGAAAAATCATGTGAATAATAAAAAAAACAGAATTTTCTAAGCATAATTTCAGTTTTAACTTAAATCATTTAGAGAATAAACCAAATTAATCTCATATAAGTTTTCAAGGATGGTTTCCAGAATGTATGCTTTGTTTTGCATGTACAAATAGTCATTAACAACAAATAGATAGCAATTTGATCAATTGAACATATATTCAGCAGATTTATTGCAGACTGGAAATCAGTGACCTGCTCGGTCGACAATTTTTTGACCGAATGTTCACTCGGTCGACAGATTCTCGACCAACAAAGTTTCTGGAATGTTTTCAGAACTATTAATTGATTCCAAGTAAAATAAGATTATGCAAGTTAGAGCTCGATTGTGTTGAGATATGACATTTGTATATCAAGAATCAGTTTAGGTCAAATCTCAACTAGTTAATTTTGAGCTACTAAGTTTTAGGAATCCAAGCTAAATCATCATTCTTTTTCTTATATGGGCATGAAAATGAATAATGTCCAAGACGCATGCAATAATGACAACTAATAGAGTCAACTTCATTTCTCTTTCTAGGAATTGTGTTCCTAGGTACAAGCATAATCTTAGTCTTGGATGCTTTAGCTCTTTTGGGTTTATTTCTCTTTGGATCATATCCTAATCCTCTTCTTCCATTATAACTAGAGGAAAATTTCAGAATTATTTCAAGCATGTCATTTCCTCTTAACTCATTTATATTTCTTTGTAACTTAGCAATATCATCCATGTTCTTGTTTATATCTTTCTTTGCTTGATCTAAATCAGATACTATAGAGAGTTTCTTTCTTTGACAACCTCATCATAATCTAAGTGTGAACATAGAACATGTTGTTTCTGAAGATCATTCACTTGAGTTTGCAAGTTTAACTTTTCTAAGGAAATAAGATTGCAATCATCTTCTACAGATTTTAACTTAAGATCATAATCTTCATTTCCCTTTTTGAGATCTTCATTTTCAGATGCAAGAGAAAGAAGTTTAACATTTAAATCATTATTTACTTTATTTGATTTCTTAAGTTTCTTCTTGCACTCAATATATTTCTCATGAGTATCTTGAAGACTAGCAATTAAATCTTCTTTTGGTAGATCAAAAAGACTTACCTCTTCTTCTTCTTGTTCATTTGTTGTAGCAATGAGGCATTCTACTTCTTCTTTTCCATCATCACTATCATCACTTGAATCATCCCAAGCAGCCTTATATGCTCTTTCTTTCTTTTTGTGAGATGATTTCTTCCCTTTCTTGAGTTTTGGACAATCACCTTTCATGTGTCCCTTTTTACCACATTCAAAGCACCTGGAAGAGGAAACACTAGAAGTTTTATTAGTTTTAAAACTTTTATATTGCTTAACATTTACAATGAGAGTTTCTTCTTCACTATCATCTTCACTTGTGTCATGATTGTCCTTGGTTGATGCTTTGAATGCAATGTCCTTCTTTTTCCCTTGTTGACGTTCACGTTCTCTTCTTTCTTCCTCTTCTAAAGTTGCCTCATGAGCTTCTAGATTGCCAATGAGTTGCTCCATTTTCAGTTTAGTGAGATCATTAGCTTCTTCAATGGCTGTCACCTTGGGCTTGTATTTGGGAGGAAGTGATCGAAGTACCTTTGATACCTGATCTTCTTCAAGAACAGTTTTTCCTAAGGCATTCAAACCATTAACAATAGAAGAGAATTTTGCAAACATTTCACTAATGGATTCATTCAGATCCATACGAAAGTGTTCAAACTTCTGTTTAAGCATACTAATCTTAGAGTTCTTAACTTGAACCGTACCTTCATAAGTTATGGACAGTCTATGCCAAATGTCATAGGCTGTGTCACAATTTGATATTCTATTAAATTATCCTACTGAAATTGAACAATATAAAATGCTTACAGCTTTGGCATTCATTTGAGCCGACTTTACCGTATTTGCATCCCATTCTGCATATTGTGTTTGAGGAAGCTCGTATGGGGTTGAAACCATCCTCCATAAGTCCCAACTGATGCCTTGGAAGTAGAACTGCATCCTTCTCTTCCAATATGTGTAGTTTGTTCCATCAAACACTGGAGGCCTAGCAACAAATGTCCCTTCAAGGTTAAGGTTGTTCAGCACCCCGTCACCCATTCTTCAAGACCTTGTTAGGGTTCCTTGAAGCCTGCTATGATACCAATTGAAAAAAAAACACTAGAGGGGGGTGAATAGGGTTTTAAAATAAATTTAACAATTATTTAACTCAAACAACCAACCAAAAGAATATTGGACAAGGGACAAGGATTTAGAGTGGTTCCTACCTTAGCAAATACTAAGGTAGTCAGTCCACTACCCGGTTGCTTACCCAACCGGGATATGGAAAGAATTTAATTTTATTACCTCGCAAGGACTTTACATAAAATTACAATTCTTTCCCTAAACCCTTCAAGCAGCCTTCACCTTGAAGTAATTGCACCAACCTTGAAGCAACCTTCACCTAGAAGTAATTGCACCAACCTTGAAGCAACCTTCCTCCTGAAGTAGCTTCCTGTTGCAATAGCCTTCTTGAAGTAGCTTCCCGTTGCAATAGCCTTCTTGAAGTAGCTTGAAGTCCACCTTCTCCTCCGAGAAGAACCTTCTCCAATCCACAGCCTCCAACCCTAGGAGTAGCAAGGAGAATACAAAGAATAAAAAGGAACAAGAAAGGAAAATGGAAATTACAACTTATCCTTTGAGGCACAAGTCTTGATTTGCCTATATCAAGCGTGTAGATCTCCTAAGCAATGTGTATGGAAGTGTGATTGCAGTGGATAGGAGATACTAGCCTATAGGACACGAAATTAGAGCAAGTAGAGGAATTGCCAATGCAAGTGTTGCTCAATTTCTCAAAATAGATTGCCAATTGTAAGTGTATGCTCAAGTGTATCACAAGTGTAGCTTAGGTGTATTTAGGTGTCCTAAGGCATGTCCTATTTA
This sequence comes from Alisma plantago-aquatica, assembly GCA_963693085.1. Lineage (NCBI taxonomy): Eukaryota > Viridiplantae > Streptophyta > Magnoliopsida > Alismatales > Alismataceae > Alisma > Alisma plantago-aquatica. Next base: position 976,895,792 of record OY856411.1, read on the forward strand.
TAGGAATGACCTACAAGTGCTTAAGGACATTCTAGACACTTTCTAGGGGGTTCTAAGTGCTTAACTAGCTGTTAGGTATAAGTTAGGTGCATTAGTAACGACTAGTTACTTTATTCTACAGTTGCTGTCAGAGTCCATCTCGGTCGAGGAATTGTCGACCGAGATACCTACTCAGTCGAAGTTTTGTCGACCGATAGGCTCTCTGGATCAACGTTCATTTCCAACTGCCAACTACTTTGTCAGCTGTGTCTAACGGCTACTTGGGTCATTCTCGGTCGAGAAGTTTGTCGACCGAGAGTGTCTCGGTCGAGGAGTTTGTCAACCGATATTGACCCTGTTTCAATCTTTCAATTAAGGCACTAAGTGTGTGTATGAGTGTGCATATGTGACACTATTGAAGGGGATGACCTATCTAAGTGTGATGTTTAGCTAGGGAAGATCTAACGCTTGATTTACATGAAGTCTAAGTACTTGTACATTATATATTTGTACAAGTTACAATTGATTACATTTCATGACATTTACAATCATTCAAGCATATAGATTCCCTAGAGCTTTGTCATCCACCTTATTCCTGCAACACTCAAGTAGCACGTTAGATCAACAAGAGTGAAATGTTTGTCATCATCGAAACAAAGGGATTTATCATAATGTCCAATTTATCCAACAGATTTCACATAGTATTACTCTTCAATCGAGTTTTACATAATCATCCTTCTATATCAAGGTTTCACCTAGTATTATGTGAAATTAGGATTTACATCTCCTAGTGCTAGGTCTTCACATAGGATTAGTGGCATTACCCTATATTAGGGTTTCATTCACCTTTCTCCATTTTAGAATTAAGGTTTTCTATTCACATCCAAGTAGGGTTTCTCTTACCTCATACTCGAATTAGGGTTAGGATGTACAATTCCCATTAAATTAGGGTTTCCTTCGTACTTACACAAAGTTAGGGTTACATCATCACCTTGGATTTATGATAACACTCAACTTTGCTCTAGATTAGGTTTTCACACATAGCTTTGCTCTAATTAGGGTTTCACACATAACATTGCTCTAATTAGGGGTTCACACATAGCATTGCTCTAATTAGGGTTTCACACATAGTTTTTCTCTAATTAGGGTTTCACACATAGTTTTGCTCTAATTAGGGTTAGGGCTCATTGATTAGGGTTTCATGATCTCATTATTATGGATCAACCCTTATCACATAGTTTACTCATAGTGAAAGAATTAGGGCTTAATTATATAAGCATTCATCTCTCTCGTTCTCTCTCATCCTCTTTAGGATGTTAACTACTCCAAAATTAATCTAGGTCAACTCATCACTTGAGTACACATAGCTAGGGTTAACCTTCACAATCATCATGGGTCTACATATTTAATAATCACATAGCTGATTTACCTTTGATCATATTAGATGTCCAAATGGTCTAATCAATTAAACCATCAATTATATAAGGAATTCAAAAGAATTAACGAATTAAACTTTCAATTCCACAAAGTGATCAATTGGGTTAACCATTGAAATCTTCAATTGCATTAAGTATCTAAATAGGTTCACCATATTGGACCTTCAATTACATGAGATATTAAAATGGATTAACCAAATTGATCTTCACAAAGTTAATTACTTAGACCCTCAATGATCTTGGTTCTCATACATCAATTGGTTGAAAACCAATTGAACAAGTTATACTTGAAACCAATTGGACAAAGTAGTATTGAAACCGTTTGCACTTTGGGTCTCCCAGCGGTTTGAGATCGTTTGGTCCCAAACAGTCTGGAGACCATTTGGACTCAAACGGTCTTGAGACCGTTTGGACCCAAATAGTCTTGAGACCGTTTGATCCAAACCTTCTCAAAACTGCATGGACCAAAAAGGTACTTCAACACTCAATCGATTCAATGTTTCAATCCATGGACCAATTATAAATGGAATCACTAAAGCATTAATCAATTGGACCACTAAATCACCATTCAATTAGACCTTTAATTTAGGGTTTTGAACCCAATTGAACTAGGTTTGATAATCAAGAAACCATCACTTAGGGTTTAAAATCGAGGACCCATCAATGGTTGACATTGTGGAACCAAATCAATTGAAATCAATGAACTATCATCATCACATGATATGACCTGACCTCAAATGGTCTTAAATGACCACCTAACAGTATTGAGACCGTTTGGTTGATCTACGAACGGTCTTGAGACCATTTGCCCATTCCATCATCAAAACATGACATCCAATTAGGGTTTTGACCATTGGATTGATTATCAAATCAGCACTTAGTTGCAATTCAATTTGCTACCTTTAGACCTTCAAACACTTAGCGATACTTAACCCTAGACCTCCAAACGGTCTTGGGTGACCCCCAAATGGTCTGGAGACCGTTTGGGTGATCCCAAAATGGTTTTGAAACCGTTTGGGTCAATCAACCCAAAACAACATCTCAACCAATTTCAAAATCAACACTTAGCCGATTAGGGTTTGCAATTAAGGAATCATTCACATTTGAAACCTTCAAGATTAAATCAAATTGAAACCATTGGATCAAGATCCAAGAACCACATCATATATCTTCAAACGATCAACCATCTCAAATGGTCAACCATTCCAAACGGTTTGGAAACCAAACCACCAAACGGTTTGGTGAAACCGTTTGGAATCAACATTGAAACCGTTTGCCCTAGATATTTAGGTAGGTGTGTGCTTATGATGATGTCATCATCATAAAGCTCCAAACTAACGAAATCTACTGTGATTTCCATGGAGATTGCATCAATCAATCAAACTTAATTCAGAAATGTAGAAATGATCACCAATTGATAAGGAATTGATTACAATAATAAAATTAAGGGTTCAAGTTATAAAACCCGCCTCCAATTGATCTCCAAAGCTCCAAGCTCACGGAAAAAATGGTGGATGCAACTCCTTTCACTGTTCCAAGGGTCGTCCTCAAGCTTTGAGTGAAAAGAATTGGTTAGAATTGAAGAGGGGATCGAGATATGAAGAATTCATGCATTGATTTTTGATTTTCACCATGGATTTAAGGTGAAAGGTGGTCAAGAACCTTACCAACAGGTTGGGGGTCGTCCTCCTGATCCTCCACAGCTCCTTTGTCATTTTCCAACCAAAGGGAAAGAAAAGAATCCGAAAAAGCCTTTGTTTTGGCTTGGAAAGGGTACTTTTATAAGAAAATTGATGAGAGAGAAAATTCTTTATAAAAGTCTTTTAATTCCAAAATTGTTGCCACCACTTCCCCCTTTGTTTCTTGCATGCAAGGGAATCTTTATCCCCACCGAGTTCCCTTCCATTGTCCATGAATTAAGGGAAAAGAAATTAAGCACCTTAACCCTTATAATAAGAATATCCATATTTGAGTGGAAATTCTTTTTCTTATTATAATGGTGAGTGGAATTTCACCTCCTTAGGATATGATCGTGCCTTTGCAAGGATTTAAGCTCATACACACACATATGAATTCAATCATTTTAATTTTGGTCAAAATCCCTTTAATTAATACATTCATTTTTGCCCTAAACTGAATTAGGGTTTCACTTAGGATTAAATCTTGATTATTTTAATATCAAGACTCTCTCACCTATGACTTAATTCAAATGAGGCGCCCCTCTCATTTTATTTTCTCTACATGATGCCAAGAAACATTAGGGACCTTTCTGAAGTGGTAATTTGCATATTGTACCCTAGGTTTTGGGTAAATTGCACATTACACCAAAACTAGGTTTTAATGCACAAGGATTACTTTACAAGCTTAATCGTGGTGCCCAAGCTTGTGAAAACCATACCACTACATCATATTCATTCTTATGAATTCTCAAAATCAGAGTAACATCTTATCATGCAACATTTTCAATTTAACCCATCAACTTGGATAATTTGCAGTTTAGTCCAAAATAAGCAAACATTGCTTCAACATTGTTCAAACATGACCAAAATTGAAACATAAGTTTCTCATGAGCCCTAAATACTTTTCCCAAGATAAGATTAAGTATTTACTCAACCTTATTAGGCAAAACATCTAGGGTTAACACATAACCCATGTCAGGGATGTTACAAATTATCCACCCCTTACAAGGATTTCATCCCCGAAATCCCAGGAAAAAGGAGGAACGGATATATTCATTTGTCATACTTTCAAGTCTCCACATAATATCTTAATATCATGGAGGTATCATGGATCTGTAATCCACACAAGGTTCCTTTCATTAGTTCAACCTTAGTAATGTTTATGTTCATGCAAAGCATAAACCCCTAACATATGATGTCCATATTATTGAAAGGAAAAAGCAATTAAGAGCATACTTCTATCATCACCCAAGAATATTTATCAAAAGGAAAAACATATATATCTAACAGAGATAATTCACTCAGTAATCCTTTATTCATAATGTTCACTTAGCAAACTCTATGTAATTGGGAATGTTCACTTAGCTTTTCCTTTTTGTTGGGAATGTTCACATAGCTTTTCCTTTTTGTTGAGAATATTCACATAGCTCTTCTTTTTAGTTGGGAATGTTCACATAGCTTTTCTTTTTAGTTGGGAATGTTCACATAGCTTTTCTTTTTAGTTGGGAATGTTCACATAGCTTTTCCTTTTTGTTGAGAATGTTCACATAGCTCTTCTTTTTAGTTGGGAATGTTCACATAGATTTCCTTTTTGTTGAGAATGTTCACATAGCTCTTCTTTTTAGTTGGGAATGTTCACATAGCTTTTCTTTTTTGTTGAGATTGTTCACATAGCTCTTCTGTTTAGTTGGGAATGTTCACATAGCTTTTCCTTTTTGTTGAGAATGTTCACATAGCTCTTCTTTTTAGTTGGGAATGTTCACATAGCTTTTCCTTTTTGTTGAGAATGTTCACATAGCTCTTCTTTTTAGTTGGGAATGTTCACATAGCTTTTCTTTTTAGTTGGGAATGTTCACATAGCTTTTCCTTTTTGTTGAGAATGTCCACATAGCTCTTCTTTTTAGTTGAGAATGTTCACATAGCTTTTCCTTTTTGTTGAGAATGTTCACATAGCTCTTATTTTTAGTTGGGAATGTTCACATAGCTTTTGCATTTTGTTGAGATTGTTCGCATAGCTCTTCTTTTCAGTTGGGAAAGTTCACATAGCTTTTCCTTTTTGTTGAGAATGTTCACATAGCTCTTCTTTTTAGTTGGGAATGTTCACATAGCTTTTCCTTTTTGTTGAGAATGTTCACATAGCTCTTCTTTTTAGTTGGGAATGTTCACATAGATTTTCCTTTTTGTTGAGAATGTTCACATAGCTCTTATATTTATTAATTACATTATACTCTCTTGATTGTTTCAGAATGACTACTTCATCAGAGTAATAAAAAAGATAACAATCTAAAAGTTTCATACTTGCCTTATCTTCAATAATCATATACCTGGCCAGGGTATATAAGTATTGAGATTAGGTAGTATGCACTTTATTTGCTATTATATTCCTCACTTTTTATGTCATTATACACACAAGATTTTCCATTTCCTAGATTTTCTCCAGGCATCACTTCTATATCTCATCTTGTGTCACAAAGATAAGAGAGAATATAAAGAATTTTAAAAAATACTGAGTAAAATGTAGATTCTCATCATCCTTGTGTCCTTATAGGAATAGTCAAAGGAAGTTCAAAAATAACTACTTTCATATCTTTAACACATAGAATCATGATATGAAGTATCAAAACAAAACTATTTCATTAGACCTGTCTGGGACGTCTGTGCATGTCCTCTATTGTTACTAGAAAACTACCTCCTTTGTGGTCCTTGCTGACTCTGCCCCTGAGGTTGAGTCATCATTGAATTCCCGCCTGGACTATCCTTTATTAGATGTCCCAGTTGTCTACATTGATAACAGATCCTAGGTGCAAAATTGGGTCTGTGAGGTCCAGATACCGATGTTGATGTTATGTTGGAGGCACTATTTGGAACATTACTATGACCCCTATCCCTACTTGACATCCATTGTATTTGGGTATGGAATCTTGATGATGTTGCCGATGCAGAAAATCTCAGCTTCTTAAAACTTTCGGACCTTTGTTTTTGAATCTGGGTGTACACCTTCTTGCCACTAGTCTTTCGTTTCTCAATTTCAGACCTCTCTATCCTCCTTACTGACTCCACAAAGGTAGAAAACCTCTCCCTGTTCTCTAAAGCAGACACAGGAGTGGTTAGTTCAGCGTTGAACCCCTTCTCAAAATGTTGAATTCTTTCCTCATCACTAACTGCCATTTGCAAACAAAACCGCAACAACTCCATGAACTTAGCTTCATATTCGCTAACGTTCATCTGTCCTTGTTTGATCATCTCAAATTGAGAGATCTTCTCATCTTGATACGTCTTAGGGAAGTATCTACTGACGAATTCTCGTCGGAAAACCTCCCATCCAATTTCTTCACCTGGTCTCTTATCTTCTTCTATCATCCACCAATGACCAACACTCCCTTTTAAGAGGTACACAACATGTCTTACCTTTTCAGCTTCAGGGATATCAAGGATGCTGAAAGCCTTTTCCAGTTCTGTCAGCCACAGATCAACATTTGCTGGATCAGATGTACCAGCATAATCTATGGCTCCAACTCGGTGGAGTCTCTCAAAAGTCTTGTCGGCTCCATAGCCCTCATGGTGAGTTGATGCCCTAGGTGCAGGTATTTGCATCCTATCTGTCATTTGAGTCATGGCAGCCATAAACTGCCCAAACATGGCTTGGAGGGGTGGGTTCCCCATGTCATCTTGATTGAACTGGGGTTGTTCAGGTACATGCTCCTCTCTATCATGGTCTCCTGCACCTCCTCCTGGTGCAGCAGTGCTGCCCTCAGCAGCATGTTCTTCATGTGGTCCAGACATCTTCAAGTTATTCTTCTCCTATGTGAGTAGAAGATACTATTATACAATCTGGAAGGCACTTAAAACAAACTCTACAACCTTAGTCCTATATCTGTGTAGACTCAGCGAACCTGGAGCTCTAATACCACTTAATCATGGCATACAACTCACAAAAGCATAATTAACTAATGCGGAAGTGTTCACTAAGCAGCGGATTACCAAAAATCACTAAAAATGAAAACCTTTTTATCAAGAGATCCATCAAAGAAAAACTTTCTCACATAGAATCAAAGTAGCTCATGTACATTCTGGTTTACAGATACATGTCCTGTATCATCTCTTTTTGTGAATTACAAGCATGAGTTTCCCATTTAAACTAAGTACATGTAGTATGAAAATCTCGAGGCACTGATCCAAAATCTTGAAAGCACTAACTACTACTCCAAGGACCTGAGAGTACATAGACGACACATAGGACTCTATCTACATCTATACAAGGCATAACAACCAGTGTCTCCACCTGAGACTTCACTACTGTCCCTGTTGTTGTTGTTGTCTTTCTCCTACTGAAGGATTTCTACCTCCCCGTCCGCGTCCACCTAAAAATGTGATTCCCACAGGGGTGAGACAATTGTAAATTGCCCCAGCGAGAGATATAACTCTCCACCAGAAACATTATTATTGCAGCTTAAGAAGATAAATATGCACATAGGAATCATATTTGATTGACAATAGCTAATTCAATGTCTAACAAATTAGAATATTATTCTTATCTAAAACATTGCAGCTATAACTTTAAAGAGCCTCATGTCACTTATTCACTAAGGAATATGAAGAACATGTATAACATTTATTCACATCAGAATCATTACCACAACATTAACTCTCTTCAGGTTTAGGTCATATATCTAAAGCCTGACATTGTCATTGGGGAGTCATGGCCTATAGCCATACTCTTTTCACAAAGTGTTGGGATCTTAGTCACTCAACTCATCAAGTACATTTCCACTTCTTAATAAGTTCATTATCATGATTATAGAATCTGGGTATTTGAACCCATAACTCACCATAGAACACTTGTTACCACTTATTAGGTAACTTCATACCTTCATATCATCTGACCAAGGACATTATAAATCTTGCTACACAAATTATTGCACATAGTACATAAAGTTCAATGATTCTTACTACACGAAGTATATGAAGGGTTATAAAGCCTATAAAACATTCTCAGTAAACAAACATCATAACCCATACCTGGCTATGCATCTCATCTCATCATCCCTGCATGATTAGTATACATGATAACAATTATAATGATTTCAAATCAGTATCATACAACACTAAGTAGTATAACTATTCCCTTTTTAGGGTTCATGATTTCTCTTTCACATCAGTACCATATAAACACTAAGTAATACCACGATTCCCTCTTTAGGGTTCATGGTTTCTCTTTTATATCAACACTATACAAAACAAGGGTTATCTTATTACATTCATAACTCATCAATCTGTATTAGAGTTTCACATAGGATTACTCTGTGTTAAGACTTCACATAGTATCATATTGTACTAGGGTTTCACATAGCATTACCCTGTATTAGGGTTCAAATAGTATTAACTTATGTTAGGGTTTCACATAGTATTACCCTGTATTAGGGATTCTCATAGCAAGGAATCAATATGAATAATATAAGTATTCAATCATACTTATTTATTCTCATCATTCATCATTGAATGTATTATCAACACAAAGTATGAGTTTCTCTCTCATCTTTATCAGAATATGATTGTATCATAGTCTATTGATTTGGATTAACCTTTTCATAAGGCATGTTAGCCTACATTCAACAGGATGCATTACATCTCAATGTAACCATTGACATGACACATCTCATGTGTCATTCATCCAATTGCATTTGGACTTATAACACATCAAGGTATAGCAGTATGGGAGAGTTGGATGTGATATCTATCATATCTTGATGTATCACTTCCCTCAACACCTTTATCTTACTTGAGTTTATACACTTAGCTTGTATTAGGGTATTCCCCATCCTAATACTTTATGCACTAGTTCATCACATTTATCATGTAAGGTATTGGTCATTAGTCACTCACTTAGATTATACAATCGTTGCCAATACTATGGACTCATCCTTGAGTTAGGAACTGTTAATATAAGGATATCCATCATCAACATCTCTAGGGGTTACATTTGTCATAACATTAATCACTTTTCCATTACTAGGAATAGTATTCTCCATATTTATAACTTGAGGGTTCACATAGCATATTCCATACATTTATGGATTTCACATAGTATTGCTCTTCAATAGAGTTTTACATAATCATCCTTCTATATCAAGGTTTCACCTAGTATTATGTGAAATTAGGATTTCACAACACATCACCTAGTGCTTGGTCTTCACATAGGATTAGTGGCACTACCCTATATTAGGGTTTCATGTACCTTTCCCCATTTTAGGGATTAAGGTTTTCTATTCACATCCAAGTAGGGTTTCTCTTACCTCATACCTGAATTAGGGTTAGGATGTACAATTCCCATTAAATTAGGGTTTCCTTCATTGTTACACTATGTTAGGGTTACATCATCACCCTGGATTTATGATCACACTCAGATTTGCTCTATATTAGGGTTTCACACATACCTTTGCTCTAATTAGGGTTTCACACATAGCATTGCTCTAATTTGGGTTTCACACATAGCATTGCTCTAATTAGGGTTTCACACATAGTTTTGCTCTAATTAGGGTTTCACACATAGTTTTTCTCTAATTAGGTTTAGGGCTCGTTGATTAGGGTTTCATGATCTCATTATTATGGATAAACCCTTATCACATAGTTTACTCATAATGAAAGATTTAGGGCTTAATTATATAAGCATTCATCTCTCTCATTCTCTCTCTCATCCTCTTTAGGATGTTAACTACTCCAAGACTAATCTAGGTCAACTCTTCACTTGAGTACACATAGCTAGGGTTAACCTTCACAATCATCATGGGTCTATGTTACAACCCCAATTTTGGGTTCCTTTGGTGAGAAATGTAATTTCTCATATCAAAGATATTTGGACAAATAATGATATAATTTGTTGTGAATAAATGGATTTCGTTTAAAATAGCCTTGTTGTTTGATTTGTGGGCTTTATTGGCTATTGGGCCCAATAATAAGGAAATTCAATTAATTAATGAATAATTGAGTTGTTGAGAAAAGCGAGATGAGGTAGAAACCTCTAGAAGGAAAAGTAATGTAATCCAAGAATGAATTTCGTGCCTCTTGGGTTCCTTGGGTTCAGGAGTCCAAAGTTGCAAAGATAAAGCAACAAGAAAAGAAAAGACCAATAAAGTATTTCCTTGTTAATAAAGAAATTAAAAACATTGATGAAATATGGAAAATAAGTGGAAAGAGGTATAATGGAATAATCCTTGGTGGAATTTCATATTCCAAGGATTCCTAATGTTAAAAGGAATTCCAATAGGAAAATAGAAGAGAGATAAAGAGAAATCCTTAAAAAGCGAATTAAAAAGGAAAAGAAATTGAGTAATAAAAGGGAAATATGAGAAATTGACTTTCACAAGATGATAAAGGCAAATAGATGTTCCCCAATATGGGAATCCATGCCTTTAGGATTCCTTGAGGTACAAGGAACTGAGAACAATAATTTAAAGACAAAGGAAAGAGAAAATAGGTGAGAAATATATATAATTAAGTGATGTCTTGCACCTAAATAAAAGACACGTTTTATTTTAGTTAATGAGCCCAATTTTGGCAGAGAGGTAGATTAAATCATTCCTAAGTTTCCCTCAAAATTTGGGATTAAAAAGATAAATGGATTGAGAGATGTGATTTTTGGAAGTTTCCTAAAGTAACAAGGATAATAGTAAATGTCACGATTTTTTTGTTTAAAGCAGTGTGATATCATGGCCGTTTGATCCACGATCAACAGTGGTCGGGTCGTCACCCACCTCAGGCTTTGATCGGGAAAAACAAGGCATAGGGTCTGAAGCTTCCTAGACTCCTTTCTCCCTACTTTCTCGATCGTTTTTTGCGAAATAAAGTATGATGGATTCGGGGGGAGAGAGAGGAGTACAATGAGCCATTATACGATCATTGTCCCTCCCTGAATAGGAAGTCCCCAAATCCCAGTTAGCTTTGGGCAAGTAGTCTTGATAGGGAAACATCTGAATCGCCTATCAAACCTATATAAAAGGATTCCCAGGGGACTCCCGTCCCCAGAGTAGCACGCAATCTCGATTGCTTTTGCGAGTTTTGGTTCAGGCTTTTCCAACCCACCGCTTCCTTCTTCCTACAGTCACAAGACCTTCTTGGCGATTCAGGGCAACACCAAGCAATTGCTTAAGGCTGCAGACTCTGGGTTGGTTCGCGGAGAGGGTGGGAGGCATCGAAGGGGAGATGGAGGCCCCGACTTCCTCATCCGAGAGGGCTGCGGCGGCCCTGTTTCAGGCCGGCAGGCCTGCTATGGGGGCGGCGCCACCCGCCACCGTGACCCCTCAAAAGGGGTTCTCTAACTTCGGCAGGCTGAGGCGGTTGGGGAGGAGGATCTCATGAAGTCAACACTGGTGTTGACTGCTGCCTGGAACTGCATCCCAAGAGAAGCCGGGCTCATGAGGTTGAAGAAGATCGCGTGTCAAAAAGACCAACCTTCTCTCAGATGCCTGTAGATCAGAATTAGCAAGGAAGGGCAAAGATGTCCTTTCATCTATAATCCCAGCCGGCCGCAATATGAATTTAAAAGGGGTAAGTTGCTGACGTGTCCATTAGTAATTGGTTAACATATGCTTTTCTTGCAAAAGTCATAAGTTTTGATAGGAAACTCCGATGAATAATGTTAATACATGAAAAATGATCAGAAAAATACAAGGAATACATTAAAAATGGTTTGGATATCTAAATAATGGAAAATGTGTTAGTTTATAATTAGAAAATCCTAATTTTTAACAAAAGATGGTTTTAATCTTGCAGTTAGGTTAATTCAAGGATGTTTAGCTTGATTAATGATTAGGATGGTTTTTAACCTGTTTTGGATAATAGAATTGCAAGTTTAGGGTTTTAAAATTATTATAATGGTTAAGATGCTTAGAAACCCTATATTAGAGAAAAAGAAAATAAAAGATATAGCAACTGAAAATTAGGATTTTTGTGGTCGAAATCTGATCCTAAGATCTTAATAGAAAATAAACTGAGATAATTAGGGTTTGATGGATATTTTGATAAAAATAAAGGAAAAGTGGTAAAAAGGAAGTGAAACCTTAATTATGGACAAAACCCTAAAAAGGGCTAGTAACCCTAGGGCACGATTAGGCCTATTCGATTTAAATACCCTGATTCATGATAGAAATATATTGGATGCCTTTTTCAGGATTCTTGTACTTGCTTGATTGGATGTCTTAATTGATTAGAATATTCTGCATGTACAGGTATGTGGTTAATTATGAATAATCGCCTTAGTTTCCCGCGGATTTTCCAGATGGTTAATCGCATTGAATGCAAATTATCTGTTGGATGTTCATACATGCAAATCATAAAGTCACTATGATTATCACATTAAAAATAAGAGTATGTATTCTCGCACCTACATGCCACCCTGATGGATGATGCCAAAGGTCAGGCCCAGATGGGTAGACCAATGGACACCTTGAGTGGTGACCCCATGCACCAAGAAGGTGGCCTATGATATTGCATGACTAGTGGGCACCATGAGTGGTGACCCCCAGGCACCAAGATCGGGATTGAGAAGGTGGCCTTAAGTCATTGGCAAAGGGCACCCTAAGGTGGGTATGCCAGGGTTAGGGAAAAAGCGGTGGAGAATGTCATACTAGAGAGTGTAAATTGGCTCGTTAATTAATTTGAATGTGAATATTAAATTGTTTTGCAAGATTTTGGTTGTTCCCACATACCAGTATATTTCGATATACTGACCGACGTTTTGTTTATCGGCGTTTTAGGAACAACAACTGAAAGAACAAACAGTAAAGTGCCACATTGTGGAAATGAGAAATAAAGTACAAGGAGGATTAGATAGAGTAAATCAAGATCTGGATAGATAGATTTCCAAAGTTTTCAAAGGTAAGTAAAGTTTTTATTTTATACCAAATTCCAGTTAGTTAGTAGAATTTCATAATTATTATTGATTATTTGTCGAACCTTTGATCCTGTTAATTGAATAACGGCTCTGACCTTCGGGTCTCCCTTAATTGGGGGTTACCGGGAGGTGGGGTCGTTACAGTCTACATCTTTAATAATCACATAGCTGATTGACCTTTGATCATATTAGATGTCCAAATGGTCTAATCAATTAAACCATCAATTATATAAGGAACTCAAAAGAATTGACCAATTAAACTTTCAATTCCACAAAGTGATCAATTGGGTTAACCATTGAAATCTTCAATTGCATTAAGTATCTAAATAGGTTCACCATATTGGACCTTCAATTACATGAGATATTCAAATGGATTAACCATGTTGATCTTCACAAAGTTAATTACTTGGTTTTCATACATCAATCGGTTGAAAACCAATTGAATAAGTTATACTTGAAACCAATTGGACAAAGTAGTATTGAAACCGTTTGAACTTTGGGTCTCCAAACAATTTGAGATTGTTTGGTCACAAACAATCTTGAGACCGTTTGGACCAAACCTTCTCAAAACCACATGGACCAAAAAGGTACTTCAACACTCAATTGATTCAATGTTTCAATCCATGGACCAATTATAAATGGAATCACTAAAGAATTCATCAATTGGACCACTGAATCACCATTCAATTAGACCTTCAATTTAGGGTTTTGAACCCAATTGAACTAGGTTTGATAATCAAGAAACCATCACTTAGGGTTTAAAATCGAGAATCCATCAATGGTTGACATTGTAGAACCAAATCAATTGAAATCAATGAACTATCATCATCACATGATATGACCTGACCTAAAATGGTCTTGAATGACCACCAAACAGTATTGAGACCGTTTGGTTGATCTCCAAATGGTCTTGAGACCGTTTTACCATTCCATCATCAAAAACCATGACATCCAATTAGGGTTTTGGACCATTGGATTGTTTATCAAATCAGCACTTAGTTGCAATTCAATTTGGTACCTTTGGACCTTCAAACACTTAGCCATACTTAACCCTAGACCTCCAAACGGTCTTGGGTGACCCCCAAACGGTCTTGAGACCGTTTGGGTGATCCCCAAACGGTTTTGAAACCATTTGGGTCAATCAACCCAAAACAACATCTCAATCAATTTCAAAATCAGCACTTAGCCGACTAGGGTTTGCAATTAAGGAATCATTCACATTTGAAAACTTAAAGATCAAACCAATTGAAACCATTTGATCAAGATCCAACCACCACAGCATATATCTTCAAATGGTCAACCATTCCAAACGGTTTGGAAACCAAACCACCAAATGATTTGCAAACTTTTTGGTTACCAAACAGTTTGGTGAAACCGTTTGGACTCATCATTGAAACCGTTTGCCCTAGATATTTAGGGAGGTGTGTGATTATGATGATGTCATAATCATTAAGCTACAAACTCACGAAATCTACTATGATTTCCATGGAGATTGCATCAATAAATCAAACTTAATTTCGGAAATGTAGAAATGATCACCAATTGATAAGGAATTGATTGCAATAATAAAATTAAGGGTTCAAGTTACAAAACCCGCCTCCAATTGAGCTCCAAAGCTCAAAGATCACGGTAACAATGGTGTATGCAACTCCTTTCACTATTCCAAGGGTCGTCCTCAAGCTTTGAGTGAAAATAATTGGTTAGAATTGAAGAGGGGATTGAGATATGAAGAATTCATGCATTGATTTTCGATTTTCACCATGAATTTACGGTGAAAGGAGGTCAAGAACCTTACCAACAGGTTGGGGCTCGTCCTCCTGATCCTCCACATCTCCTTGGTCGTTTTCCAAGCAAGGGGAAAGAAAAGAATCCGAAAAAGCCTTTGTTTTGGCTTGGAAAGGGTACTTTTATAAGAAAATTGATGAGAGAAAAAATTCTTTATAAAAGTCTTTTAATTCCAGAATTGTTGCCACCACTTCCCCCTTGGTTTCTTGCATGCAAGGGAATCTTTATCCCCACCTAGTTACCTTCCATTATCCATGAATTAAGGGAAAAGAAATTAAGCACCTTAACCCTTATAATAAGAATATCCATATTTGAGTGGAAATTCTTTTTCTTATTATAATGGTGAGTGGAATTTCACCTCCTTAGGATATGATTGTGCCTTTTCAAGGCTTTAAGATCATCCACACACATCTGAATTCAATCATTTTAATTTTTTTTGAAAGCCCTTTAATTAATACATTCATTTTTGCCCTAAACTGAATTAGGGTTTCACTTAGGATTAAATCTTGATTATTTTAATATCAAGACTCTCTCTCCTACGACTTAATTCCAACGAGGCACCTCTCTCATTTTATTTGCTCTACATGATGAAAATAAACATTAGGGACCTTTATGAAGTGGTAATTTGCATATTGAACCCTAGGTTTTGGGTAAATTGCACATTACACCAAAACTAGGTTTTAATGCACAAGGATTACTTTACAAGCTTATCTTGGTGCCCAAGCTTGTGAAAACCATACCACTACATCATATTCATTCTTATGATTTCTCAACATCAGAGGAACATCTTATCATGCAACATTTGCAATTTAACCCCTCAACTTGGGTAATTTGCACTTTAGTCCAACATAAGCAAACATTGCTTCAACATTGTTCAAACATGACCAAAATTGAAACATAAGTTTCTCATGAGCCCTAAATACTTTTCCCAAGATAAGATTAAGTATTTAATCAACCTTATTAGGAAAAACATCTAGGGTTAACACATAACCCAGGTCAGGGATGTTACATAGAATGTATATGATACATACTATATATGTGGTGATTGGATACATATATGCATATATAAGCATATTAAAACCCCTCAACAAACATATTAAGTTGAGTATGCCTTTCAACAGTAGCACACATGAAAATCTTGATCGACTAAGTGTGGGCACGCCCTAGCTTTGTGCACTATCTAGCTCGTGGAAGTGTGATGGTGAATATGTGGGTCTGCCCTAGCAGGGTGCATATTCATCATGTTGGATTTTGGGTTGGACTTAACAAGGTAACCTTGATTGGATCAAGCACCTTGAGGCATGAAGATGAACATGGAAAGGATTTGCACATGACATCTGTCAAGATTTACATATGCTGAAATTAACAAAGGTTGCCTACCTGAAAGATTATAGTTTTGGGTGATAGCCCTAGCTGGTCCTTGGCTTAGATGAAATCAGGATCTTGCTCACTAGAATGTTGTACACTGCAATCTTCTGAATTGATGGTGAGGTCTATTAGTATGATCAAAATAGTAGGAGCGATAATTAATGAAAGACCTAATTAATATCGTCAATTTTCAAATCAAATCAAATCTAAAAGGAGTTTTGGACTTAAGTTGCAAATTTCCTTTTGTAGAATAAATGGCTACCAACAACCATCACTTTTCATTGTGATTGGTCCTTGAGAAGGACAAGATGAATGGGAACAACTTCCATGACTGGTTTAGGATGTTGAGAATTGTTCTCACTCAAGAGAAAAAGCTATGTTTCCTAGATACACCAGATCTAGAAGAATCCATTCCCAACGCACCAAAGTATTAAAAGGATGCTTACAAGAAGCATACTGAGGATGTCATTGATGTGAAGTGCTTGATGTTGTACTCAATGAACTATGAGTTGTAGATACAACATGAGAACATGGACATCATTGAGATGATTCAACATCTCAAGAACAGGTATCAAGACCAAGTATGGAAAGAGAGATACGATGTCTGTAAGGCATTGTTCAAGTGCATCATGACAGAAGGAGATCCAATAGGCCCTAACACACTCAAGATGATTGGGTATGTAGAGAACCTAATTTAACTGGGATTCCCTCTAAGCCAAGGTTTGGCTACTGATGTGATACTCCAATCATTGCCAGAATCCTACAGTCAGTTTGTGATGAAATACGACATGAACAACTTCGATAGGCCACTGACAGAGTTGTTGGGCATGTTGAGGACAGCCGAGGGACAGATGAAGAAAGACAAACCCAAATATGTGATGATGATCAGCAGAAAGAAGGGAAAGTCTAAAGGTAAGGGCAAGGGCAAAGTAAAGAAAGGTTCTGATACTAGCCAGCATCCCAAGTCATCTTCAACTCTCAAAGCTAAGGGATGGGTGAACAAGGGAGGCAAATGTCACCATTGATATGAGCCGGGACATTTAAAGAGAAATTTCCCTCTCTACATAGATGAACTAAAGAGGAAGGAGGGGATGGAAGTCTCCACCTCAGGTATCATGAAATAAACTTAAAATGCTTCTTTATCTTAGGTATATGATACCAAGATATAAATTTGACATATATGATGTCCAAGATCTAAAAAGAAGTGATGGCCTTTATGAAAGGACCAAGAAGGAACACTCATCAAAATTGGAGCAAATGTTGCTTCCATAGATAGAAGTACCTTTTAGTTTATTTCATCCCAAAGAAAATGTAATAGAGTTATGAACTGCTATTTCATTTTGCCAATAAATAGAAACATTTTATTTCTGCATCTTTTAATGACAAGGATGTCTATCAATAAAGATTCATGTTTCAATTTCAAAGATATGGTATTTATGGAAATGCCTTATTTATCTAGTGGTACTTGGTATGCATGAGATAAATTAATAATACCTAAAAGTTATTGATGACTCAAATAATAAATTAGCATTATCTTTTTTTGGAAAAATTAAGTAAATATATTTCCAACCAAACAAGAGGGGCAAAGGTACGAGCTATAAAAAACTTATAGCTTACAAGAAGTTAAGTATCGAGCTAGCATTAAGGCTGTAGGAATTGGTTATAGTTCCCAATTCCTAATTCCAATAGGAAAAATAGTAGCTAGCTTATCCTTTTACAGGCTGTAAAGAAACTTAAGTTCTTTATCAATGTTAGAGAAAAGCCTAAGATAGTCCATTCCTTGAGCATCATGCTTCCGTTTATTCTGCTCTTTCCAGATGAAATGAGCACATCCATTGATCGTCCAAAGCACTAGATGGTGTGTATCATTGCCTCTTCTATTAATATCAGCAAGGTAGTCATAAAGGTTGTATGACATTCAGACATTTAGCTTGAGTTGGGCACGACCCCATATATATTTCCAATAGGAGCAGTTACCAAAAAGATGGGTGATATTTTTAGAATGAGAATGACACAAGCAACACATATCATCAACTCCATTGTTCCAAGTCTTGATTTGTTCCATTGTTGGCAGTAGATTCTTTATATCTTTATAGGTGGTTAAGCTTCATCTTGGTTGATGCATTTTGAACTAGAGGTTTTTGAAGGCTGGATCAGTTTCATTCTTCTGTCTACATGCATCTCACATGGTGGCGTCGTCAGCATAGGTGAATTGAGGCCATAGCTTGATCATCCTCCTCCAAATCGTGGAGTATCCCCATTAATGAGTCGAAGTAACTTCAAGATTGTTGCCAAATCTGCCTCTCATCAAAATGCTCCAAGTAGACTCACTATAGAGTAGCTTCTTAGTACACCTCAGAGTATGGAAGTCAGTGAGTTCATTCAAGTTCTTAAGATTGAAACCCCTTCATCTTATAGAATGGCCAGCTTGCTCCAACAAGATGGATGAACTGGGTTGCACCAACCGAAATCATTCATCAAAATTTCAATTCTTCTTAGAGAAGCTAGAGAAACTTCACCTTACCGTAGCTAGTAATTGATCAGACCCATTTCATAATGGTTTATAAGTATTATTCTGCATGTCATTGATATCTTTGAGTCTGGCCATTTTGCAATCATTTCCTTGAGTTTATCCAGGCATTCATGGAAATGTTTGCACCTAAGATTGCCCCCAGCCATATGAAACCCAAGGTACTTTGTTGGCCACTCCCCTTTTTGAATGCCCAAAGAACGAATCAGTCTAACTTTGTCCCTACAAGACTTAGAGAGATGGATATGTGTTTTGTGTGGATTGTATTACATGCCAGAAATCCTACCAAAGTCCAGAAGAAGAGACTTAAGATTTTTTAAGCTTTGAGTGTGACCTTCAATGAAGATAAGAACATCATCAGCGAAGAGAATATGACTCGTACTTTTTACATCTAACAACAAAGGATTTGATTAGTTTATGTTGACAGGATTTATTAAAACTTTGGCTTAAACTCTCCATAGAAATAGAAAATAATAATGGTGGCAGTGGGCCACCTTGACGAAGCCCATTGGAGTTCTTAAAGAGGTCGACAAAACAACCATTCAATAGAAGAGAGAAGGAAGGGGTTTCAACGCATTTCTTAATCAAAGAAATCCCTCTTTCACTGAAGCCCAAACCTTGCAAAGTTTTCCAGAGGTAAGGCCATCTAACTGAATCAAAGGCTTTGGTAATATCAAGCTTGATACATGCAGAATGAGAGTTGTTCTTGTGATTGAAGTTAAGCATGAACTCAACAACAAGCATGGAGCGATCTTCAATGTTTCTACCACCAACAAAGGCTCTCTGGTTAGTAGAAATTAATTTCGAAAGGATTGAGGACATCCTTTTAGTGATGATTTTGGTGATGATTTTATAAAAAATGAAACAACAAGAAATGGGCCGAAAATCAGTAGGTGAGGTGAAAAGTTCCTTCTTGGGAATGAGAGCAATAAACACATGATCCACTTTCCGTTTCATATTGCCTCCTTGAAAGAACCATTGTATGGCTTTAGAAAGATCAGAATTAATCAAGTTCCAATTTTCTCTATAGAAGAACCCATTGAATCCATTAGGACCGAGACTTTTATTCGGTCCAATATCCCAGACAACATCTTTGATCTGAGGAACATCAGGAATTTTGTAGAGTGATTCATTTTCTTCATCATTGACATGATCAATCCAACCGCAATCAGGAATAGGGAGATCAGATGCATCTTGATTGTATAGGTTCTCAAAGAAATGAAGAGTTTCAATAGAAATATCATTTTCCTCATTTAAACAAGTACCTGTTGCATCATAAAGTTCAGTAATAATATTAATATCATTCCTCCTTTTGACTGTGGAATGGGACAGCCTGGTGTTTCTATCACCATTAGCTATCAAATCCAAATGACTACGTTTCCAGAAGTAATATTCCTCAGCTTTAGAAAGAAGCTCTAATCTTTCAAAGGTGGTTTCTCAGCCAGAATAAGATGGGGATCAAGGGGATTTCTTCTGAGAGCCTTGGAAATATCATCCATCTCCATATGCTCTATATCAATGAGGTTCTTCTTATTGACAAATTCCTTTGACCATTTCTTCAGCTCCCATTTGACAAATTTAAGTTTTTGTGTAAAACAAAAGAAAGGATTACCTTGTACTTGCTTTGTCAATGCTTGATTAATAAGATTCTTGCAACCAGACCATTCCATCCAAAAGTTTAGGAAATAGAAAGACCTTTTCTTCTTGGCCAATTCTTTAAGATTAACATTGATGGGAGAATGATCGGAGAAGGCGCATGTTTTAAGTTTCATTTTGGTGCCCGGGAACCTAGTTAGCCATTCATCATTCACTAATGCACGGTCGAGTTTACAAGCAATGCACTTAGCAGCCCCTTGCTTATTATTCCATGTGAAAATCTCACCTCCTACTGTAGGTAGTTAAGTGAGATTACAATTATCAATAGTTGTATTTAATGTACTGAGGATATGAGCAGGTACTTCTCTTCCACCAGCTTTCTTTTCATGCTTTCTAATATTATTAAAATCACCAATCACTAACCAGGGATCAGTGATGTTGGTGCTAATGGTTTCAAGAGCTTCCCATAATGCAAGACGTTCGTGAGCAAGATTCTTGTCTTAGACAACAGTAAGAATAAGAAGAAGGCCTCCTTTATTGCAGCACGACATGGTGATTTGTTAATCATCCATGTGTTGGATGTTTATATCCATGGACTTGGGATTGCAACTAATATAGATGAAACCATTAGGATCCGCATCATGATTGGTAAAACAGCTCTAGCCTTTGGGTAGTAGTTTCTCAAAAAAGTTCTTCAGATAGTTTTTTATTTTGGTTTCAACTAGAACAGCAATAGAGGCATGTGATTCAATGACGGTTCTACTAACCTCCCTTTTCTTATGTGGTTTTCCGAAACCATGTATGTTGGTCATGATAATAGTCATTAATGACCACTTCTAGAAGAGCAGGTTCTACGTGACCCATCCACTCTAGCACCTTTATCAGTCTTCTTCTTTTAGCACAGTGTATTGCATATTTCACCTTCCTCCTTTTCTTTGTTACCATCAATAGCATTGGGGAGATCTAGATCAGGAACGTTAGTGGCTCTAGGGCCATCAATGGCGTTAAGAATAGTGTCAATGATGCCAGGACCAATAGTGGCAAAAAACCTCCTCATCAACCATGTTAATGGATTCTACTACTGCATCATCCTGCACAAGATTTTGGAATGTATTGCTAAATGGAATTGCAGGAGTCTTTCTTGTGTTCTCTTCATGAGTCTAGTTCTACTTTTTGCTAACAGCCCTCCATTCTTATGCGTCTTTCTTGGTTTTGGGCTGAGTGACTTTGGGTTTCATAGGACAATCTTCATCATCATGACCTAAAACTTTGCATTCATAGCATCTCTTGGAAAGGTGTGCATAGGTGATAGCAACAACCATTGGCTCACAATGAGGTAGGTTGACCCAGATCTCTTCAGGAGGTGTTTCATCAGCTTCAACCTCTACTAGGGCACGGGACTCACCCAGGGATTCCTTGCATATGGATCTGTAGTTGATTCTCAGGAGTTTACCAACTCCACTGGCCACGATACCTATTGTAAAAGAAGACCAATTTTTCCCCATGCTAGGTATGTTGATCCATATTGGAATAGTACTAAACCAATCCTTGAGCAAGTCATCACTGGTTTTGTAGTCTTTAATAACAACAAGTTGACCATCGATCTAGCAAGGACCACTCTCAATGATGTTCTTCTTATCTTCAGCAGCATTGAAATGCAAGACGAAGAACTGGTCAGGCTTGGAATACAGATCAAAGCCTCCTTTGGGTTTCCAGATTCTCTTGATTCAGGCAAGAAGATGATGGTAATATGGAAATTTTCCCATCACATACAGTATGGTCGTGTGTTTCCAAGAATGTTCCATCACCTCACAAGTTCTGTCATCGATGGTGACAAAATGCTTGCCATCAAACTTCTCTGGGGGTGAGAAGTCATGCTCCTTGAAGGTTTCAGAACCTCTAAGGACTTGGGTCCATGTTTTCCTATCTACCATAGCATGTCCGGTCACCGTCGTGGTAGTAGCAACAGACTTTGCGGTAGCAGCAGTGGCCTTTGTGGTAGCAGTAGCAGGTCTTGTCATGGTGGCCGTCATGGAAGCAGGATGCTTTGACAAGATGGCCGTCGTAGAAGCAGCAACAACCTCTGTCAAGGTGGGGCAAGATGACACGGGGAAGAAAGGTATGGGGAGGTGACAAGGTTGGTTAGAGTGGTGGGGTGGGGGCGACCCCCTCTCTGTGGCCCTTAGAGTCAGCTGTTGGATTGCGAGAGCAACTGAGGCAACCCTAGGCGATGATTGTTAATAAATTAGCATTATCACCTAAACAAATGAATGAGAAATTCATCTCTAGAATCCATGTTGATGGATAAACTAGACTCTCTTGGCTAATGAACCATTAAGAGATATGAATGTCTTATTTATTCCGCAAGATGACAAGTCAATCTTCACTAGATGTAATGGGAAAATGACTATTCTATTACATATTTTGATGTATATACATACCTATTGGAGTAAATGCTAATACTTTAAATATGGTATTTAATGAAATACCAATATGAATATCTTGAAATGTTCAAGAATATCATAAATGAAGAACAAACTTAGTAAAAGTATTAATTATTTGATATGATCAATGAACGAGATACTTAAACCAAATGTTTGAGGACCTTGTGAGTAACTATGACAGTGTATCATAGTGAACTCATGATTAAGGCATAATGATGTCTAAAACAAACAAATAACTAATCTTCTAGAATTCTTCTAAAGAACATGCTTTACCCTATATAAACGTACAAAAGGAGATTAAGAATCACGTGTTGTGGAATCTCAAATTCCTATTGTAACAAATACACCTCATATATCTAGTAGAAAACACCTTGAGCTTGATGGATAATGATATCCTACAAAATCAAAGGTGATGAATTGGTCATATGTTGATGAGCCAATAATCTATCTTGATGATGTTGAGGAAGCAGATTTTGAGTTATGTCTTGAAGCCATAATATCCAAAATGACTTCCAGGTGAACCAAATAAGGTATGGGCTTAATGGTAGCACCTATAAGGATAAAACCCATTAGTGCAAATGCGTCTTAAGAGTTAAGACAGACATGGATGACATTTGAAGAGCTGATTGGTTGAGATAAATTCAAGTGAGTTCAAGGTGTTGAACCTGATGATTTTATTTAACCAATTTAGTGGCTATATGTGATGGAGTGAACTTTTGGAATTCTTAAATGTCTAGTGAATTCATGCAAGTTGAGTTTCTATGAGAGTTCCTAATGTTATGTCAAAGTTTGGAAGTCAAATGATATTTATATCATGATTAATATATTTATATTTATGCCTTTTTGAAGTATTTAGTTGGATGATCAAATAGCTGAGTTTTATCACCAAATTTGAGTGCAAGGTATCTTTAGAGGTGGTAAAGATATGGTTAATTTTTTTAATAACTTTTTGATGTACCTAGAGGGAGATTTTTAGGTTTGAAATTGTTTAAATATCGGATGCATTATAATGCTTCTGGATGAAGATATAAGTCATTTGCCTAAGTTTCTAATCAATGGATATGTCACACGCACCCCTAGTCTTCGATGTGAGTATGTTGTGATGGATCAACTAAGTGGGGTCCTTTCTTAGCCCTTGGATGTAGTCAAACAACTGAGAAGAGCAGTTGAGGCAAATAGAGATGCCATGCTTCAATCCTTCCCACGTCGTGTATGTGGTTTGATAGAGGAAAGGAGCAAGCCGTTATAATAGCCTCGTCAGGACTATAGAACAAACTTGTGTGGGAGATCCATCTTTTCCCATCTCTGCTTCTTCTCCATGGTGAGGCGGAGAGGAAGAGGCCGACGACGGCGGCTTGGGAAGGAAGCATAGATCCCACACACGCAGTGACTCATAAGAAGCAGGACTCACCGCCCATCGCAAGTCGGAGAACAGCCCCAGGAGGTGGCGGTTGCGTCACAGAAGCAGAGTCCCGCTGGGGACCCAAGAGTGAGAGAAAGAAGAGAGAAGATGAGGACCTTGGCAGTGAGCTACACCGAGAAGGACTCTCGGCGGCGTCCATGAAATAGCTGTAGACGAAGGGGAATGGAGCAGCATTGATCCCTCACCTAAGACCAGCCTTGTAGCGGTGACCAGATTTTGTGAGATGTGAGGAACGGATTAGAGTCATGCTTTGCCACCCAGGCACAGAGAGGTCGACGACGACAGATTCTTTTAACAGACCAAAGCACGCACCAAGGGCGTCGAATGAGCAGAACTGGCGAGGAGGAGCAGACGTTGGCCAATATCTCGCTGGCGCTCCAGTCCAGCGGCTACACTTGCATAGGTAGACGGAGAGAACCTCACAGTAGTGAGCATGATCGCGTGAAAGCGAGACCAACCCGGCGGCAGTGGCACCTGATCACGGAAGAACAAGGTCGTGTATCGTGTGGAACCAAAGAGAGAGAGATACCCCTGAATTGGCTGGCCCAGTTCAAGTAGACCAAGAGTGCCTTGAACCGGATCCAGCGAACCGCGGCTCAGTGTAAGCCAAGAGCTGAAAGTTATGCCCTTGGGGGAGACGTGGAAACGTTTGATTGGCCTAAAGGTAAGCAATCCTAAATAATTTTCAGATCTTTTATAATTCGTAAAAATTAACTTGTTTATCTGAAAATTACAAATAAGGTACCAAAATTCTCAGAAAATAAAGTAGAATAACATGAATGCATAATATCAATCTTTTAATGCATTAATAATAGTGATATCATGTAAGATGTGTAATGCTTGTTTCATAGATAATAAATATCAAACGATGTTATAAAATTATGATAACATGTCAATAAGTCTATAATCATGTTTATTATGTATATGATGTCAGATATGGTCATGTTGATGCACCAAAGCATATAATTTTATTAATACGGATAATTAGGGTTAATAACCCTAAAGAAAATGTAGAAAATACATTAATGATCAATAAATGATGAAATCTATAGAGTAAGCTCATATCAGTAATTAGAAGATAATATGTAACTCTGAGTTCAATTTATATATATGGAATTAATGGAAACATGATAATGACTCTTCATGTGATATAAAACCCTATTTGGGTTAATGAATATAACCTAGAGTTAATATATGCAAAAAGTGATATGGAACCTAATGTTTGGACAATGAATCATAAAATGGAATATGAAGTTAGTAAGATAACTTCAAGACGAGAACACAAGTAATTATGAGAACATCCTAATGAACTAAGAAAAACTCTAATGAACACGATTAGGGTTAAGATGAGATGTAAGATGATGAGAACTTGATGATAATACATGGTCTTGTCTTAATCAGGTTTGACCAAGGATATAGATGATATCAGGAATGTGGTTTAGTATATCTGTGATCAAGGTATGCCATTACCTCTGACTTGGCTTATTATACAATATGCTTGTGTTATATGTGTAGTAAAATACTTGGCATATGATATTGGATGAAATGATTGTTCTTGTATGATATGTTGCATGATTTTCCATACTTATTGCTATGAACACATGAAACATATTATATCTATTCCATTATATCTAAGCACTTCAACTCTTTGGTAGTAAAGTGCTGGAAAACAAGTACTTCAACTCTTTGGTAGTAAAGTACTTGGAAGTGATCCAACTCTTTGGTAGTAGATCACATTGTGAAATGATCCAACTCTTTGGTAGTAGATCATAAAGGCCTTAATGCATTCAACTCTCAGGTAGTAAATGCATGGATGATATAATGGAAATTATGCTTAAAATATGTGTTCTCTTTTATTAATGAACATCTTTGTGCAAGTATACACCTTTCTTATATTCTTCTATTACTGCCAAGTATATTAGTTTTATCTTATTGACAAGATATGATGAGAGGTATATAAAAGACACGTAGGCGTACTCAGTACAATATTCTTGAATATTGTGCTGACGTGTACCGCATACAATCTTTTGTTTAGGTTGTGGTTATGCTCTTGAAGATCCAGGATAGTTGAGAGTTGTGTAGCGAGCTGATGTACAGGTGGACATGTTGTCTTAAGATCATGTTGTTTAGATGTAGTACATGTATATGTATAAGTTTACCTTTCAATGTGTAATATCAAATGTTGTAACAATTCATGTTGTAATTATATGTTGAATGGTGAACATGTGTGTATGGTTTTATTATTGTTCATGTGCATGTGCTACTGTTGTTTCCTTTTGACTTCCTCTGATTTTCTCTTTCTTAGCCTAGTGTGGGGTGTTTAAATTGGGATTCTCACTGAGATGAGGGTTTCAATTTTACGCCACACATCAGATTAAGTTTTAGAAAATCCGGGGACGTCACAGGTGGTATCAGAGCATGAACAATACCAAAGCCTAACATTTTCTCATTATGCAACTCAAACTAAAACACCTTGAACTTTAATAATCTTTTAGGGTTAGATTAGTCACCTTTTAGAGACTAGATCTGACCTAGCCTCTAGGTTAGCACCTAGATGTCCGAGAACTAGGTCTAGACTAGTGCTTGTGGCATAGCAAGTCCTTAGATGTCGTTCTTTCCTTATAGTGCAGCGGTATGGGACGCTGCACTATTTGGAAATGACGTGCATCAAGGGAAGAGAAACCCTATACATATGGCACTCGTTGTCTAGAGTAGCTACACTAGTCTACACCATGTTCTCACCCCTTTCCTTAGTTTTCATGACATTGTACTCTCTACTATGTGTGGGACACTCATTTTCAGGATTTGGTTTTGGATTCCAACCGAATCGAACCGTGATAGTTTTTCTGACGCTTGTTTTATCGGAGAAAAACTATATAATATTTTAATATGTATATGTATTACAAAAATGTGTCCCCATACATGTACGAGTAGGAGGTGGTCATGCAACCTAAGTGAAAGTGAATGACATCAGTCTAGAAGAGAGAGTAGTTCTAGATCAGATGTCTAGAGCCTTGTTTGGAATATGTGATAGATGGAATAGACGACATAAGTTTTGATGATATGATGTAAGTCATATATAGATGATATACGATAGTTTATGATGATATATGTTGTCTTTGAGGACTTAAGTTCAATTTTGAGGATTTGGGATAAATTTTGATGATGCAAGTAACTATGCTTTTATGAGATAAGATAAGCTAAGTTAAGACAAGGTTGTGAGTTAGCATGGGCCTCAATCTCTTTTACGAAGGAGGACCTCTAGTGTTAGGACCAGTTTTGGGGTTAGCTCAAGAGAGAGCACGACCCACAGGGAGAAGGTCATAGAACCTAGACTCCATGATATGAGAAATACAAGAAATATGTGATATGATATGTCCTAAACTAGACTACTCCTGAGTAATTGAGTTGAGTCACTTTATGCATGATTGCTATAGTCTTGTTGAACCCTAGAGATCCTTGGGAGGACCAAACCCTAGAGATAGAGTGAGGCTGGTTATATGTGTTGGATCCTAGATGGGTGATTGGATGCTCTAGAGGGGGGGTGAATAGAGCTGAAAGCACTTAAACAAAATTCATTAAACCTTCAAAATATATGAAAAGATAAGGTTGCTAAATAGGTAATTTGAGTGCAAATAAATCATGCATAGCAAGGATAAGAGAGATTGAACATGCACCAATTAGACAAGCTATTTAGAGTGGTTCCACACTTCAAACTGGAAGTGTGTCAGTCCACTTGCCTAGAGAGGTCAACCTCTAGGACTTCAACCAATTGCACTCTTATATTCATTAATAAGACATACAATACATGACCAACAAAGAACTTACCTATCCAATACAAAGAGTCTTCAACCTTACCAAGGACTTACCCACTTTGCAAGAGTCTTCGGCCTTCTCCAAGGACTTACCCACTCTTACACAAGTCTTCGGCCTTGTAGGAATTACCCACTCTTCTTGGATCTTCCGCCTTTTACTTCACCTTCACTCGGAGAAGCTTTCCACCAAGGTCTTACCTACTTGAGCTTGAGTCTTTTGCCTTCTCCAAGGGCTTACCCACTCTAGCTCCAAGTCTTCTGCCTTGATCTTCACCAAGGGACTCCTTCCCTTGTTCTTCTTCACCTCTCTTGGACAAGAGAGAGAACCTTCATCTTCATGATTGCAAATGAGAGATGGGGAGGTGGTGGAAGTGAGAGCCTCACAAGATATACATATAAAACTAGCTTTCTTACAAATCTCCTACTCACTCTAATGGATGTTGCAAGTGATTAAGCTTAGAGAGAGAGGAGGCTGTAGGAAGCACTCAACTATAGAATAGGAACCTCACAAAGAGTTTGCAATGAATGCTCAACCTTGGAATGAAGCCCAAGGGGTCCTATTTATAGCTGGGGATGCCTCTTAGCCTTTGGGAACACTTGTGAACGAAAACTAGCCATTTTGTGGCTTGCAACGGATCTATTTTCACTTGTTGCAACTCCACAACAGCTAGAAACACTTTTCTACACTTTTCCGTACAGTGCAATCGGTCGAGTTCTAATGGATGTAACTCGACCGATCAAGTAACAGGAAAACTGATATTTAAAGGATCGGTCGAGTTTGTCCTGAGGAAACTCGACCGACCATTTCAACTGGAAATGGCCTGCTACCAGATCGGTCGTGTTCTGTGGGTGCACAACTCGACCGATGCAATCTTCAGAAAATCGACCAAGGTTGATCGGTCGAGTTTCAGGGTGGGAAACTCGACCGAACTAGTGCCTGTAATTGATTTTCAAAGTTGCATTAAAAGTGCTCTAATATTTGATCTAAGTGTTCCTGGTATTTTTCTAAGCTTAATTACAAGTCATACAATCATTACAAGTGATTTACAACATGATTCTAATGGATATACATCATATTACAAAAACGTCCACTTGTATGACTTTGACTTGTCTTTTCTCCAATTTGAGATGCACAAGTTAGGGCAATTGGAGTGTGTCTATACCTAATCTGAAAACACTCAAGTAGAGGCATTAGACACCAATATGTGGAATGGTTATTCATCATCAAAACATGGGTTTAATCAATTTAGACGTGAGTCAACATTGACCTTGAGTCAACATTCTCCCCCTTTTTGAAGATGACAAACCATTCCATAAATGTATTGAAAGCATTTAAGTAAATTCATACCTTTGGAGAAACCTAGGGTTTTCAATGGAATTGAGTTCATATGCTCCCCCTCAATTGATGCTAGTGGAGTTCTCATACCCCCCTCAATTGATGCTATTTCTCCTGCATCGTTAGCTTTCATAACATTTATAGAATACTATGTCTTCTACTCATATATGTTCTACACATATATGTATTCTCCCCTTTACCTTCTCCCTTTACATGAACATACTTATCTTCTTCATGTAAGACATGCCTTCTTCCTTTTTTAAAAGAAGACATACCTTTCTCCCCCTTTGTCATTTCAAAATGTGGGGTTATGAAGAAATAAGAAACATCACTTGTTAAAGAGAAAGGAGATAACACAATGTTATATAAGGAGAGTAGAAGAGCACAGATAGGGTCTTGTCCAAGCATAGAAAGAAAAGCAAGTTAAAGCATATACTTGAACAACCCAAAATGCAAGATAAAGTGCTGCAGAAAAATAATAAATCACAAATTTGACCCTCAAGATGATGGAATTTGACCAAAAACCATCAGAGCTCATGGCAAAGCGATGAGTCTTGCTCAGAAGGGTGTTTCTGCATAAAAAACACTATACTTGCAGTAAAAACTGAAATTGGAGCAAAACCTGCATAAAATCCAAAAATACTCCAATTTCTATATATAATGTAGCTCTATGTGCCCTGCATCACAATGTTATGCAAGCAACTCAAGATAGAAGATATGCAATTCAAGGAACAAGCTTGAGCATGTATGAGACAAGATACAAGCATAGCATATAGATGATCAAAGATGGCAATTTGTAAACAAGGTTAGAACTACATGTATATGAACTACTAGTAGATGATATCACAAGTTAGGACTACTAGTAGGATCTAGATCATAGCAAGAGATACTAAAAGATACACAAGATAAAGCAAGCTATCAGTAGATATAGAGATATATCCAAACCAAGAGATATGCAATTTTAGAAGCATGAGAGGATATAACTCACTATATATGCATCCTTACCATAAGATGATTACCCCTAAGAACCTCAAGGTTGTATCAAAACAAGATATACACCGAGATAGATGTAGCAAGTTAGAGTACAGCGGAAGCAATTTAAGACACAACCAAGAGATCCAAAGAGATCATCATCAAAACCTGCAAAACAACTCAAAGCAAGTAATTGCAAGATATAGATATACCAATTTAGAGCAATTAGAGAGATAGAGTTGTAAGCAAGATAGGCAATTTAGAACATGGCAATATGCATATATAAAGGTACCAAATGAGAGTGCCAAAGAATAATGCTATTGGTTCAGAAAATCTAGTTGAGAGGGAAATTCTCACTCAATAAGCCAAATGTATATTCTGTGCACAGTGTTATCGGTCGAGTTCTGTGCATTGTCAACTCGACCGATGACAGTTGTAGGCAACACCCATTGGTGCCTATCGGTCGAGTTTCAATAGGGCAAACTCGACTGACAGAGCAGCTGTCAAATAGCATATATATATCATAAAAACACATTTAAAGGCATGATAAAAATACAAACCATATACAAACATGTCTAAGCAAGTTAGTAATGCACTATAGAAGCATTAGAAACAGTTTTTGAGCAAGAGTGTGAAGAGAATCACAAAATGCCACTTTTGACTCAAAAACCATATGTATAGTGCACACCAACTTGACAAAAACAAGTTAGAAATGGTTACAAGCAATAAAACCTTTACCTTTGTGCTTACCATTGCTTTTTCCACTTGTTGTCACCCTCTACACATCTCACCTTTCTTCTTTATGTGGATTGACAAGTTAATTTGCAATTCAATAGCTCAAGTCAATCCATTTGCAAGTATCTACAAGAAGAAAGATGAAATGGTCCCCAATCATGTTTTTGGGTCCGGAGGGGTTAGTTTAGCAACCCAAATCCTATTTCTCTTGGGTGCTTTCCTAAAAGGACAACAATTAGAATAATGACCTAATTCATTGCAATAGTTGCATGTGCCCATAGTCTTGGAACTAGAGGATTCTCCATGGAATATTGGAGGTCCTTTATCTTTGTTGTTCCCTTGACTACTATCATACCCTAAATCATGTCTACCAATTTGTTTAGTAGTATGGTGTAGGATGTCATTAAGACTCTTTTTACTAACTAAGAATCTTTGCAAGGATGATCTCAAACTGTCATTATCATGCTTAAGAGAAGCAATAGTAGAAGACAAATTATTGATATTATCTCTAGCATGTAAAAGATCATTTTCTAGGCAAAGAGCTTTAGTTAAATAAGAATATCTATCAATATGAAGAGCAGCAACATCATTCTCTCTATTAGTATAACTAGAACAAGGTTCATGCCCATTGATTTTAGCAAGCAAGGAGGCATTTTCAGATTTAAGCACCACTAATTCTCTTTGATAAGAATAGATTTCTTCTCTCCTAGCATCATCAATAAGCTTGAGTTCTACATTTTCAGTTTTAAGAGTATCAAGCTCATGTATGAGAGAATCAACAATTAAAGTATGCTCTTCATTAGAACTAGGCATGAGAGGTTGAGCTTCTAGAAATTTAATCTTATCAAGTAAACTAGTATTTTCAAGTTTAAGAGAATCTACTTGACTAAGACAATCATTTTTATCATCAAGGAAGAAAGAATTAGCATGTTCAAGATCATCTAGTTCTACATGCAAATTATCAACAATTTTAGCAAGCTTTTTCTTTTTCCTTTTAGAAGACTTAAGAGAGGCACAAATATCATGAATAATAGCAATCAAAGATTCTTTATCTAGAGAGTTTAGATTTACCTGACTTGAGTCTTCACTTGTTGATGCTATAAGAGAAAAATGGCATTCTCCTTCATCACTTGAGCTTGAGCTTGATCCTTCACTTGAATCTTCACTTGAGCTTGAGTTGGAGGAGCCACTTGAGATTGATTGCCATTTCTTCTTGTGAAGATGGGTCTTTTTGCCTTGTGGGCAATCTTCCTTGTAGTGACCCTTCTTTCCACATGTGAAGCACCGAATGGAGGAGGACTTTCCTTTGTAGAGTCGGCCTTTGGAGTACATGGCATATTCTTTAGCTTGAGAGGATGGAGAGACTTGTTCCATGATAGCTTCAATTTGAGCCTTCATTTCAGCCTTCTTCATTCTCTTTAGCTCTTTCTTCTCTTGTCTTTCTACTTCCTCCCTCTTGTCAAGTGTAGCTTCATGTGCTTGTAGATTTCCAATGAGCTCTTCAATAGGAATATCCCTAAGAGACCTTGCTTCTTCAATAGAAGTCACCTTGGATTCCCACCTCTTGGGGAGAGTTCTTAGGATCTTTGAGTTGATCTCTCCACTAGACATAGGATGTCCTAGAACAGCAAGACCATTCAAGATGGTGTTGAGCCTTGAGTACATGTTGGCTATGCTATCCTCCTTTCCCATCTTGAAGTTCTCAAGAAACCCTTTGAGAATGTAGACTTTGCTTTTCTTCACTTGATCTGTCCCTTCATAAGTGATGCAAATCTTTCTCCATACCTCATAGGCCGTCTCACAAGAGGAAATCCGGTTGAACTCGGTGGGGGTCATGGAGGCATATAGGATGTGCATGGCTCTAGCATTCAACGTTGCTTTCATCAAGGTGGCTTCATCCCATTCTTCAATATTTGTCTTTGGTAGAATGTATGGGTTGTTCACCATTTGCCACATCTCGAGACTTGATCCTTGGATGTAGAATTGAAGCCTTCTTCTCCAATAGAGGAAATTGCTCCCATCAATGATTGGAAGGCTGGTCGAGAGTCTCCCTCCTAGGTAGTCACCCATCTTCTCCTACTTGTTGAAGTATGCTTGGAGAAGACCCGCTCTGATACAAATTGTTGGATCCTAGATGGGTGATTGGATGCTCTAGAGGGGGGGTGAATAGAGATGAATGCTCTTAAACAAAATTCATTAAACCTTCAAAATATATGACAAGATAAGGTTGCTAAATAGGTAATTTGAGTGCAACAAAATTATGCATAGCAAGGATAAGAGAGATTGAACATGCACCAATTAGACAAGCTATTTAGAGTGGTTCCACACTTCAAACTAGAAGTGTGTCAGTCCACTTGCCTAGAGAGGTCAACCTCTAGGACTTCAACCAATTGCACTCTTATATTCATTAATAAGACATACAATATATGACCAACAAAGGACTTACCTATCCAATACAAAGAGTCTTCAACCTTACCAAGGACTTACCCACTTTGCAAGAGTCTTCGGCCTGCTCCAAGGACTTACCCACTCTTACACAAGTCTTCGGCCTTGTAGGAATTACCCACTCTTCTTGGATCTTCCGCCTTTGACTTCACCTTCACTTGGAGAAGCTTTCCACCAAGGTCTTACTTACTTGAGCTTGAGTCTTTTGCCTTCTCCAAGGGCTTACCCACTCTAGCTCCAAGTCTTCTTCCTTGATCTTCACCAAGGGACTCCTTCCCTTGTTCTTCTTCACCTCTCTTGGATAAGAGAGAGAACCTTCATCTTCATGATTGCAAATGAGAGATGGGGAGGTGGTGGAAGTGAGAGCCTCACAAGATATACATATGAAACTAGCTCTCTTACAAATCTCCTACTCACTCGAATGGACGTTGCAAGTGATTAAGCTTAGAGAGAGAGGAGGAGGTTGTAGGAAGCACTCAACTATAGAATAGGAACCTCACAAAGAGTTTACAATGAATGCTCAACCTTGGAATGAAGCCCAAGGGGTCCTATTTATAGATGGGGATGCCTCTTAGCCTTTGGGAACAATTGTGAACGAAAACTAGCCATTTTGTGGCTTGCAACGAATCTATTTTCACTTGTTGCAACTCCACAACGGCTAGAAACACTTTTCTGCACTTTTTCGTACAGTGCAATCGGTCGAGTTCTAATGGATGTATCGACCAATCAAGTAACAGGCAAACCGATATTCAAAGGATCGGTCGAGTTTGTCCTGAGGAAACTCGACCGACCATTTCAACTGGAAATGGCCTGCTACCCGATCGGCCGAGTTCTGTGGGTGCACAACTCGACCGATGCAATCTTCAGAAAATCGACAAAGGTTGATCGGTCGAGTTTCAGGGTGGGAAACTCGACCGAACAAGTGCCTGTAATTGATTTTCAAAGTTGCATTAAAAGTGCTCTAATATTCGATCTAAGTGTTCCTGATATTTTTCTAAGCTTAATTACAAGTCATACAATCATTACAAGTGATTTACAACATGATTCTAATGGATATACATCATATTACAAAAACATCCACTTGTATGACTTTGACTTGTCTTTTCTCCAATTTGAGATGCGCAAGTTAGGGCAATTGGAGTGTGTCTATACCTAATCTGAAAACACTCAAGTAGAGGCATTAGACACCAATATGTGGAATGGTTAGTCATCATCAAAACATGGGTTTAGTCAATTTAGACGTGAGTCAACATTGACCTTGAGTCAACATTCTCCCCCTTTTTGAAGATGACAAACCATTCCATAAATGTATTGAAAGCATTTAAGTAAATTCATACCTTTGGAGAAACCTAGGGTTTTCAATGGAATTGAGTTCATATGCTCCCCCTCAATTGATGCTAGTGGAGTTCTCATACCTCCCTCAATTGATGCTATTTCTCCTGCATCGTTAGCTTTCATAACATGTATAGAATACTATGTCTTCTACTCATATATGTTCTACACATATATGTATTCTCCCCTTTACCTTCTCCCTTTACATGAACATACTTCTCTTCTTCATGTAAGACATGCCTTCTTCCTTTTTTAAAAGAAGACATACCTTTCTCCCCCTTTGTCATTTCAAAATGTGGGGTTATGAAGACATAAGAAACATCACTTGTTAAAGAGAAAGGAGATAACACAAAGTTATATAAGGAGAGTAGAAGAGCACAGATAGGGTCTTTTCCAAGCATAGAAAGAAAAGCAAGTTAAAGAATATACTTGAACAACCCAAAATGCAAGATAAAGTGCTACAGAAAAATAATAAATCGCAATTTTGACCCTCAAGATGATGGAATTTGACCAAAAACCATCAGAGCTCATGGCAAAGTGATGAGTCTTGCTCAGAAGGGTGTTTCTGCATAAAAAACACTATACTTGCAATAAAAACTGAAATTGGAGCAAAACCTGCATAAAATCCAAAAATACTCCAATTTCTATATATAATGTAGCTCTATGTGCCCTACATCACAATGTTATGCAAGCAACTCAAGATAGAAGATATGCAATTCAAGGAACAAGCTTGAGCATGTATGAGACAAGATACAAGCATAGCATATAGATGATCAAAGATGGCAATTTGTAAACAAGGTTAGAACTTCATGTATATGAACTACTAGTAGATGATATCACAAGTTAGGACTACTAGTAGGATCTAGATCATAGCAAGAGATACTAAAAGATATACAAGATAAAGCAAGCTATGAGTAGATATAGAGATATATCAAAACCAAGAGATATGCAATTTTAGAAGCATGAGAGGATATAACTTACTATATATGCATCCTTACCATAAGATGATTACCCCTAAGAACCTCAAGGTTGTATCAAAACAAGATATACACCGAGATAGATGTAGCAAGTTAGAGTACAGCGAAAGCAATTTAAGACACAACCAAGAGATCCAAAGAGATCATCATCAAAACCTGCAAAACAACTCAAAGCAAGTAATTGCAAGATATAGATATACCAATTTAGAGCAATTAGAGAGATAGAGTTGTAAGCAAGATAGGCAATTTAGAACATGGAAATATGCATATATAAAGGTACCAAATGAGAGTGCCAAAGAATAAGGCTATTGGTTGAGAAAATATAGTTGAGAGGGAAATTCTCACTCATAAAGTTGAGTTAGCTCAGAGAGATTGAGCATGACATTACCCTCATGATATGGGTCAGGAGAACCTCAATTGGGCTAGATAAAGTTTTGATATATGTTTAACAAGACACTTGTATAAGTTTGTTTAGCACAACCATGATATAATATATGTAAGGATGTGATCTAATCTCGAGACATGACATATAGACATGATATGATGAAAACCTAGAGATGGTTTAATAGATATCAATGCATAGATGGTTAACGATATGCATGAATAATGATGATAATGTGATATCGTTGTTTAATCTTGTGATGAAATCACTAGTAAATGTTACAAGTTATTACGAATAATGAAATAAGATCATATGAATGGAATATGTTACATGATGTGTTAATCCTAGTGCTTAATAAAGATGAAAAATATAGTTTGACAGTTAGCACAACATAACGATTATGACACCTTAATATGATCTTAATGGAAAAAGTGGGTTAATTATAGTTAACTCCCTCCTAAAAGGCACATGTTAATGTTGAACATGTTCTAACAATTAGCTCAATAAAATGACACCTTGATATAATGGGTTAACTTTAGTTAACTCCTTCAAAACATGATAATATGATGTGGAAACCCTAATGCAAGGGTAAAGATGAGGATGTAAATCCTAAAATAGGAATGACGTCATGAAATAAGCTAAGCTTCTAAACCCTTGTTTCAATCTTTTATGAAGGGGTTATTCACCTTAGATGTTTTAAAACCTCTTAATAGTAGTGTGGATATGCTTATGGAGCTTTTTTTTGGATATGTTGCACCTAATATAGTTCTTACATATGAAAGAAGATCCTTAGTTTTCCTTGGAGTATGAGTATGGCTCAATTTCGAGGACGACATTTCCTTTTACATGTATATGATGTGATATTCTAGATTTCGGCTTAATTTTGAGGATGAAATATCTTTTAAGGTGTGTAGGATGTGATGGAGTGAACTTTTGGAATTCTTAAATGTCCAGTGAATTCATGCAAGTTGAGTTTCTATGAGAGTTCCTAATGTTTTGTCAAAGTTTGGAAGTCAAATGATATTGATATCATGATTAAGATATTTATATTTATGCCTTTTTGAAGTATTTAGTTGGATGATCAAATAGCTGAGTTTTATCACCAAATTTGAGTGCAAGGTATCTTTAGAGGTGGTAAAGATATGGTTAATTTTTTTTAGTAACTTTTTGATTTACCTAGAGGGAGATTTTTAGGTTTGAAATTGTTTAAATATCGGATGCATTATAATGCTTCTGGATGAAGATATAAGTCATTTTCCTAAGTTTCTAATCAATGGATATGTCACACACACCCCTAGTCTTCGCTGTGAGTATGTTGTGATGGATCGGCTAAGTGGGGTCCTTTCTTAGCCCTTGGATGTAGTCAAACGACTGAGCAGAGTA
This sequence comes from Alisma plantago-aquatica, assembly GCA_963693085.1. Lineage (NCBI taxonomy): Eukaryota > Viridiplantae > Streptophyta > Magnoliopsida > Alismatales > Alismataceae > Alisma > Alisma plantago-aquatica. Next base: position 976,933,298 of record OY856411.1, read on the forward strand.
GTTGAGGCAAATAGAGACGCCATGCTTCAATCCTTCCCACGTCATGTACCTGGTTTGATAGAGGAAAGGAGAAAGCCATTATAATAGCCTCGTCAGTACTACATAATAGACTTGTGTGGGAGATCCATCTTATCCCATCTCTACTTCTTCTCCATGGTGAGGCGGAGAGGAAGAGGCCGACGATGGCGGCTTGGGAAGGAAGCATAGATCCCACACACGCAATGACTCGTAAGAAGCAGGACTCGCCGCCCATCGCAAGTCGGAGCAGAGCCCCAGGAGGCGGTGGTTGCGTTACAGAAGCAGAGTCCCACTGGAGACCCAAGAGTGAGAGAAAGAAGAGAGATGATGAGGACCTTGGCAGCGAGCTACAACAAGAAGGACTCTCGGCGACGTCCATGAAATAGTTGTAGACAAAGGGGAATGGAGCAGCACTGATCCCTCACCTGAGACCAGCCTCGTAGTGGTGACCAGATTTTGCGAGATGTGAGGAATGGATTAGAGTTGTGCTTTGCCACCCAGGCACGGAGAGGCTGACGATGGCGGCTTCTGTTAACAGACCAAAGCACGCACCAAGGGCGTCGAATGAGCAGAACTGGCGAGGAGGAGCAGACGTTGGCCAATATCTCGCTCGCGCTCCAGTCCAGCAACTACACTTGCATAGGTAGACAGAGAGAACCTCACAATAGTGAGCATGATCGCGTGAAAGTGAGACCAACCCAGCGACAGCAACGCCTATTCATGGAAGAACAGGGTCGTGTATCGTGTGGAACTAGAGAGAGAGAGATAACCCTGAATCGGCCGGCCCAGTTCAAGCAAACCAAGAGTGCCTTGGACCGGATCCAGTGAACCGCGGCTTAGTGTAAGCCAAGACCTGAAAGTCGTGCCCTTGGGGGAGACATGGCAATGTTTGATTGGCCTAAAGGTAAGAAATCTTGAATAATTTTCAAATCTTGTATAATTCGTAGAAATTAACTTGTTTGTCCAAAAATTACAAATAAGGTACCCAAATTCTCAGAAAATAAAGTAGAATAACATGAATGCATAATATCAGTCTTTTAATGCATTAATAATAGTGATATCATGTAAGATGTGTAATGCTTGTTTCATAGATAATAAATATCAAACGATGTTATAAAATTATGATAACATGTCAATAAGTCTATAATCATGTTTATTATGTATACGATGTCAGATATGGTCATGTTGATGCACCAAAGCATATAATTGGATTAATACGGCTAATTAGGGTTAATAACCCTAAAGAAAATGTAGAAAATACATTAATGATCAATAAATGATGAAATTTACAGAGTAAGCTCATATCAGTAATTAGAAGATAATATGTAACTCTGAGGTCATTTTATATATATGGAATTAATGGAAACATCATAATGACTCTTCATGTGATATGAAACCCTATTTGGATTAATGAATATAACCTACGGTTAATATATGCAAAAAGTGATATGGAACCTAATGTTTAGACAATGAATCATAAAATGGAATATGAAGTTAGTAAGATAACTTCAAGATGAGAACAAGTAATAATGAGAACATCCTAATGAACTATGAGAAACTCTAATGAACACGATTAGGGTTAAGATGAGATGTAAGATGATGAGAACGTGATGATAATACATGGTCTTGTCTTAATCAGGTTTGACCAAGGATATAGATGATATCAGGAATGTGGTTTAGTATATATGTGATCAAGGTACACCATTACCTCTTACTTGGCTTATTATACAATATGCTTGTGTTATATGTGTAGTAAAATACTTGGCATATGATATTAGATGAAATGATTGTTCTTGTATGATATGTTGCATGATTTTCCATACTTATTGCTATGAACACATGAAACATAATATATCTATTCCATTATATCGAAGCACTTCAACTCTTTGGTAGTAAAGTGCTGGAAAACAAGTACTTCAACTCTTTGGTAGTAAAGTACTTGGAATTGATCCAACTCTTTGGTAGTAGATCACATTGTGAAATGATCCAACTCTTTGGTAGTAGATCATAAAGGTCTTAATGCATTCAACTCTCAGGTAGTAAATGCATGGATTGTATAATGGAAATTATGCTTAAAATATGTGTTCTCTTTTGTTAATGAACATCTTTGTGCAAGTATATGCCTTTCATATATTCTTCTGTTACTTCCAAGTATATTAGTTTTATCTTACTACCAAGATATGATGAGAGGTATATAAAAGACACGTAGGCGTACTCAGTACAATATTCTTGAATATTGTGCTGACGTGTACCGCATATAATCTTTTGTTTAGGTTATGGTTATGCTCTTGAAGATCCAGGATAGTTGAGAGTTGTGTAGCGAGCTGATGTATAAGTGGACCTGTTGTCTTAAGATCTTGTTATTTAGATGTAGTACATGTATATGTATAAGTTTACCTTTCAATGTGTAATATCAAATGTTGTAACAATTCATGTTGTAATTATTTGTTGAATGGTGAACATGTGTGTATGGTTTTATTATTATTCATGTGCATGTGCTACTGTTGTTTCCTTTTGACTTCCTCTGATTTTCTCTATCTTAGCCTAGTGTGGGGTGTTTCAATTGGGATACTCGCTGAGGTGAAGGTTTCAATTTTACGCTACACATCAGATTATGTTTTAGAAAATCTGGGGACATCAAACTATAGGCCAAAAAGGACCATGCTTGCTATTGGAAGTTGAAGACTATGAAATTTGGCATATAGATATTAAAACAAAATTCCTAGTAAGAATAACATGAGGCTGTGTATATGACAACCTGAAGGGTTTTATAATTCTGATAAAACAAATGTAGTCTATAAGTTACAAGAGTTTAATCAATATTATTGATTAAATACAAGCACCTCAGAACTGGAGTCTTTACTTTGATTATATAGTCAAAAGTTTGACTGATATATCAGAATAAAGAAAGGATCTATGATTACAAATATTTAGTGGGAGCATACTCATATTCTACATGATGATGAGAAATAAAGCAAAATTGGTGTTTAAATACCTTCTTTAAAGGAATAAAGAGAAATGTCCTATGTAATAGAAATAGAGACCTATAGAGATTGTACTTGAAAGTCGCTTGACCTGGTAAAGAGATAACATACATTGGCAGTCTGTGTTGAAGGATTCTGTATGCAAAGATTCCATGGGAGAAAACTTGTCCATATTGCATGGAGTTAGTCTCTCAGATGCCTAGTGTCCCAAATTCTTAAGAAGAATAGGAATACATAGATAGATGACTTACGCATTCACACCTGGATCTATCATGAATGTAATCATCCCATTATCTTATATGTATCGAACATGACAAGAATATATATATGTATGCATTCATCATCTTACATGTATTGGACATGACAATATGATATACTCATCCAGTTATCTCGTATGTTATGGACATGATGAGTGGATGTATGTCTACTTCTAGTGAAAGTCATTGGAATACCATAAAGAACTTATTTAAGTACTTATGAAGTATTAAAGGATTAGTTCTATGGTAATAAAAGGAAAAGTTGAGTGAAATCAGTTACACTGATGCAAGCTTCCAAAATGATAGAAAAATGATCACAAAATATAAAAGTGAATATGTGTTGATAAATGGAAACGTTCTGAGCAAAATTAAAAGCCATTTAATTCTAAAAGGAATGTTGAGTATTCTTGTGTTATAAACACAAGAGGATACTATATGGATCTAGAAGTTCATATAGATGAACTTATAAATATTCCATCCAATGATGACAAAGTGGATATACTAAGTCAAACTATGGAGATAATTGTTAGGGAAGGAATATCAGATAGCATAATATGGCAACTCCATCTCATATGAAATGTCGTACAGTGAGGTGATGTGAAACATGTAATATACCGACTAAAGAAAAATGTTGCTAACTCACTAGATTACCACTAGAGCAATAGAAACATGTGGGACACATTTAGAGATCACTAAGAATATGATTCGAAGGTGATTGGCTCTAAGTGCAAGTGGGTGTCTATTGGTAAGTATGCCCTGAGAGACAATCATACGATGATTGGATTGGCATATGTCATGATTGATTTGATAAATATCAAAGGCAATCTTCCAATTCATTCTAGCTCAATCAATTATGAGATATATGATGGAGCAGAATGAATGTCTAAAGAATGAAAATACCCAATGACGTATGTCTTTAGGTTAAGGACCTGATCAATGAGATCATACATATGCTAAGAGTATTTACATTCTTGTTATGTCCATAGTCAGATGTCATTGTGGAAGGTTGATAGAAAACAATGACATATCAAGACTAGAGTATGTGTTGGTTGATGACAGTGTCTCATTAGTCATGATATATAATATCAAACTAAGGACATAGATACATGTTGGAGAATAGTGTATCAGACAGACCCACCATTAGAGTGACACATGGAACCATGACATGGTAGTTTTTTGATGGAAGACGTGAAGCCCTATGATTGGGGTTCCCCGTTATCTATTAACTTGCTAAATCAAGGTTTACAAGAAATAAAAAGTCCAAAGGAAAAGACTGAGCATAATAGAAACTATCTACCTGGCCCCTACGGGCAGAGTTAGTTACCTCGTGGGCGACCCTATTACTTCTACGACTAACATGCCTCAAACTACAAAAAGAGAACAGCTGCTGTAAAGAAGTGATGTCTTTAGCAATGGCTCCTAGATAGTCCCTCTGCAGCTTTGTTTTGGTGCATGCATGGATGACCTCCATAGAGTCCATCTCTACCTCCACTCAGTCAAACCCATCCTTCCTTACCCATAATAACATTTCCCACACTGCTAAAGCTTTCACCATGGTGACATCTTCTCCCGAGTTCACTCTCTCCCCCACCACTCCCACTAGACTACCCTTCTCATCTCTGGCCGCCATCCCAATCCCCGCCCTACCATCCCCCCCTACTGAGCCCTCAACATTGAGTTTTATCCTTCCCTCTGTCAGCGTCACCCATCCACAACGTCCCCCATCAGTTGCCGACACATCATCACCCCGGTCCCCTTGCTAATGAACGTTAATGCCCCTAACGTCACCTCCTCCCACATGGGGACGTTGCCTGCCATCCGCCGTTACCATAGTCAAAGCACCACGGAGGAGATAGCCACTATGCACTTCATTGCTTTAGAAAATCCTCATGCACCTTACCCTCCAAACCGTCCACATGGCAGCAACTAATGCATCAACCTCTTGCAAGGATGTCCTCTCTAGAGCATTTCCCATGGACAAGCTAATGTCATCATCCTTAGTGTCTTCCACCCATGCTTGCACTTCCCTAGTCGCCTGGTCCCATACTTCTATGGCATTCAGACATCAAAAGAGCATATGTGGTATAGTCTCCTTCTCTGTCATGCACAACATGAACGAGCCGTCTTCTATGCAATGTTTATCAAACAAGTGTCCTCTGGTCTCTAAGCTCCCCGTGCGTATCCTCCATAGGAAGTGAGTTGTTTTGCGACTCCAACCAGCATTCCATATCTTTTTCCACAGCATGTCACCTTGTCGGGAATTGTAGTGTCTTGCTTCCTCCTTTCCCAACAATCCCAACCAATAAGCTGAATGGACTGAGTATTCCCCATTCCTCGAAGGCCACCACATCCACATATCCCTGGGTCTCCTAAGGCTAATTTGTATGGCACATATCCTCCTGGAATGGCTGTCCGGGAAACACTCCTGCACTTTGTCTTCATCTTATTTAGAACCATCTTCTGTTATGAGTTCACAAACTGTGATATAGTCTGAGCTATTCTTCCTCCTATAGCATGCAAGTGTGTCATCCTCTCTAGGAAACCAATTATCATTCCATATGTTCACATATGTCCCGTCTCCCACTCTCCATTACACCCCTTCTTTTAGGAGAGCCTTCGCCCCCCATAGACTCCCCCATGCATAGCTAGGGTCATGACCCCTTCTGGCCTCCCAAATAGACGTCCTTGGGAAATATTTGGCTTTTAGTACTCTAGTCACAAGGGCCTCCAGATTGTTGACCATCCGCCAAAGTTGTCTCACTAAGAGGGCTGGGTTGATGGTATGGAAATCCCTGAAACCAAGCCCCCACTGCCATTTTAGTCTACACATTCTATCCCAACTCGTCCATGAAAGTTTCCTCTCTCTGTCCTTTGCTCCCCACCAAAATCTAGCCACCATCCTCTGAATTTCATCTATGGTACCCGCCGGCAAGTGGAAGATGCTCATGACATATGTATGGATGGCCTAAGCTATAGATTTTATGAGAACCTCACTCCCTAGTTTTGACAACAACTTTTCCGATCAACCATGTAGCTTTCTCCATATCCTTTCTTTAATGAAACTGAACACCTACTTTTTGGACCTTCCCATGGCTGTGGAGAGGCCTAAATAACTGGCATGCCGATCCACCTCTCTCACACCCAATATATTTCTCAGCTCCTCTCATTTTTCCAGCGGTATCCCTTTGCTGAAACAACCTATGCCTTGGAGAAATTTATCTTTTGACCGGATGCCTATTCATACTGGTTGATGATCTCATCTATCTTTAGGCATTCTGCATTGGTTGCTCTAGCAAAAAGAATACTATTATCTACAAAGAAAAGATGTGCAACACATGGAACACCCCTACTCAGGTTTATATCATGTAGGAGGGTGTCTCGAGTAGCAGTGGAAAGTAAAGTAGAGAAAGATTCAGTGAACAATATAAAAATGTAAGGGGAGAGTCGGTCACCCTGGCGAATTCCACGTGTAGGATTTGTTCTTTTGGTCCAATCTCCATTAAAGGTGAAAATGTGATAGACCGACGTGATGAATTCTTAGACTTTGCTCCTCCACTTCATCACAAATCCCATTCTCTCCATCACAAAATTTAGGAAACTCCATTCCACCCTGTCATATTCTTTGGACATATCCAACTTCAGAGCAAGGTTGCCTTTTTTCTTCCCCTTTTCCCTCTTCATAGAGTGGAAAACTTCATAGGCTATGAGGGCATTTTCCATAATCATTCTCCCTAGGACAAAAGCGCTTTGGTTTTCAAAAACAATGATGTTCATGAGAGGCTTTAGAAGGTTTCTCAACACCTTGGAGGTGATCTTATACACCTCATTGCAGAGACTAATGGGTCTAAATTCTCCTACTATTTTTGGCTTCTTAGTCTTCGGGATAAGCACAAAAAGAGTGTCATTTACAGCCCTTATACTTCTCTCCCCTTTCCACCATCCTTTGATGTAGCTCGCCACATCCTTTCCCACTACACCCCAATAGTTTTGGTAAAACATTGCCTTCATGTCGTCCGGTCCTGGAGATTTGTTTCGATGTAACTGTTTCAGCACTGTCCTGATTTCCTCATCAACAATGTCTCTCTCTAGATCCTCCCCCTATGACTCTATGATCATTTCCCATAGCCCCTTTGTTGCCTCCACAAAACCCGTAGGATTACTAGTTTGAAACAGCTATGCAAAGTATCTCAGAATAATGTTCGTGATCTTTCTCTCCTGCGCTCTCAAGACTCCTTGCTCATCCTCTAGTAATTCAATCTGGTTCCTTTGCCTCCTGTTAGTTGCTTTTTGGTGGAAATATGCGATTTTGCGGTCTCCCTCTTTCAGCTCCTTGACTCGTGCCCGGGCAGCCCGGTATTCTTCATTCTTCTGTAGCCAATATTGTAGTTCCTTTGATTTTTCCTTCACCCTATCAAGATTAGTTTGGTCTGGAGGAAGAGATTGCAGCCCCTTTAAGTCGCTTTTCAATTCCTTTATCGTCCTTCTCCTTTCACCAAACTTTTTCGCAACCCACTCTTTTAGTTTATCCTTGCATTTCAAGAGCTTCGTGTTCAAATCACTTCCTTCAGCAGATTCCCATGCCTCCTTAATGGTTCTTGTGCATCCCTCTTCACCCACCCACGTTGGCTCAAACATAAAGTTCCCTTTTCTTCTCTTCCTATTGTTGTCCCTATTCTCTACCTTTAGAATAATGGGGGCATGATCTAACTCATAAATGGGAAGGTGGAACACCTTGCAATAGCTGAAATAATTTCTCCATTCGAGCTCAGGTAGGAATCTGTCAAGCCTCTCTTGCACCAATGTTCTTTCAGTTAGCCCTCTTTTCCATGTGAATAAGTTTTCTTCAAAGCCCACATCTATCAGTCCGCAATCATCTATGACATCTCAAAAGTTATGCATAATCTTTTCATCTTTGGGTGGTCCCCCTTTCTTTTCAGAGTTTGACACAATCTTATTAAAATCACCGAAGAAAATGACCTGATCCTCTATCTCATTTTTAACCTCCTCATCAGCTCCCATGTTTTTACTTTATTTGGCTAATCCTCCCACCCATATATCCCAATCTCTCTCCACCTAATGTCATTGACTTCATCCTTGACCAAGGAAGACATGTGCCTATTTGAATAGCTAAGAATCTCAATCTTTGCATTTTTCCACCAAAACCCCAAACCACCTACCCTCCCTTCACAAGAAAAGCACATACCCTCAGTTAAACCACAACTTCTTTTGACGTCATCAAGTCTCCTATCCAAAACCATAGTTTCCATAATGAAAACTACGTTTGGGCACTCTCTCTAGACCCAAGACCGGAGAGCCTTACACGTGTCAGGGTCACCCAATCCCTAACAATTCCAGCTGAAGATTTTCATTGTCCTTCGTGGGATTGGACTTCGCCAATCTCCACTACTTGAGTCATGATGACCCCAACTCTTACTGTTGCATCCTCACTGTTCCTTCTCGATATTTTCTCTCTATCTACTTGTGTTGGTTGTTCATCAAGATCCATGTCACATACCTATACACATCTGCCCTTTTCCATATTGCTTGCTCCCACACCACCTCCTCCTCTAGGATGCCCAATCTTGCCCCCCTGCTCATCTTATAGACCCATGGTTGGTGCTTCTTTTTCCCCCGGTTTGGTTTATTTCCCTATTTCTTCTTTGTCCCGACTTCCTTTCTACTTTGTGCCTGAGTGATAGCTCTCTTCTCTCCTTTACTATGGATCATGCTACCCTCTTCATAGTGAGAAGTTCTTGGTTGTGTTGTAAAATCATGAGCAAGCTCTCCTTCTTTCATAATTTGGGCTTGGTTTGCTGTTTTCTATGTGTGCGTCGTTGTTAGAATCATCTCTCCTAGTGATGGTGGTGATTGTGATTCTTAGTCTTGAAATCACTACACTCATTGAATGTGATTGGGTATACTTTGACATCATCAAACGCAGTCCTAAAACACGGGTTGTTATAAAGGTGATGATTGGGTGGCTTTGATGCATGAGATAGACTGTGAGTGATAGATATTGGATTTGTCCCTCCTAAGGGAATATGATGTTTGGCCACTTGATAAGAGAGACTGAGAAAGGAATGTGCATGCACATGTGAACCAATATATGATATTGATGTCACGCATATCTCAGACAGTCTGCTCTACTTCAAGAAACATGAATGAATGTTGAAAGGATGACAACTCCATGTCTTGAGTTCATTTAGGATATTAGAGACAAAGGAATTATACATTCACTGGAACACCACTCACAGACTGTAGGATTGAAAGTTGTTCTCCAACTTTCCTTCTCACTTGGGTAGCACTGATGTGCGACTAGGTACCGCTCTTTGCTTATGATGTCATAAGCTAGTTATGGACATTCACTACCAATGTGAAATGGGACCTATAGGGTCACACACAAAGGATTAACCTGGAAGAGGTGTTTATCCATGAATGATGTTTGGATTGATTAATAAAGTGTTTAGGTACTCAATCAAACATTCAATCAATAGACTTGACTCAGAATCATCATGTTTAAGTGTTGAACCAACTGAATAAAGTGTCAGATTGATTGAGAACTGAATTTGGACCGCCAATCGACCGGTTCACTGGGTGAACCAATCAGCTCATGGTCAGTGAGAAAACCGGTTCACTCTAGTGAACCGATTGGTTCACTTGGACCAAACGAGCAGTGTTGAGTTGTCCAGGTTTGTGAGAAAAGTTTTTCATTTCACTTGTTCAATTCGATTGGGACAAGAATTAATATATGTGTTAATTAGAAACGAATAAGGTAAGTCAATTGCAGGCATGTCTGAAAAGTAGTGAACCGACCGACTCACCTTGCCAAATGACTGGTTCAGTTGTGAAATGATCGGTTTGCCTACCGCGGTGCAAATTGTTCATGGAAATTATGGACCCTTCTGCACCCGCACAGACTGGGAACCCTGACCTTGCCCTCTACTATAAATAGAGGGTTACAGGGTGCTTCTCCAGATAGACAACTTCGAACATTAGTTGCTCTACAAACTTGTTGTCCTCTCTGGTTGTGGTAACCAAGAGAGCCCAAGCAAGTGTTGCCCAAATAGGGAGGAGGCATAGCAAGGGAAAGACAACTGCAGAACATCAACTAGTTGTGGGAGAGTGTGTTAGTGACTAGTATTCTGACAGAAGAGGAGAACTCCTTCTAGTCTGTCCTTACGGATGACTAGATTTTCTGGTGGTACGTGTGGACTATCTATAGAGGCGGGAGACTTCTGCCGCTCATAAGTACGACAATCAACAACAGTCTGGGTCATGACTAAGAGTTGCACAAATGCCATCGAAGATAGGTGGTTGAGGACCACACTTGCTGCGAGGTATAGTCGATGAGCAAGCCTCAGGACCAGGTATATCTAGCTAAAACCATTCTTCCCTTCACATAGATATTGATGCGATCTGCTGGTGATGGGTTTATGGTCAAGTAAAGTTTTTGTTTTCGCTACCTACATCGACCATGTAAAACCCAAAAGGCACATCATTCAAGTGGATCTCACACTACTTGATATGTGTGGATCCATTGAGATCCTTGGAATGGACACCTTAGAGAAGTATTATGTGGTCTTGAACTGTAGTTCTAAGGTGGATACATTCGTAGATGGTGGTGTGATGTGGATCTTCCAAGGAGACAAGACAGTTGTGCCGACATGTCTGGTGTGGATGATGGTGGCTGAGAAGTCGATGAGACAAGGTTGTGAGGCATTTTTGGCACATGTGGTGGATACTAAGGTGCAAGCTCCTAGTATGTATGAAGTTCCTGTTGTCCATGAGTATGAGGATGTTTTTTTAGATGAGTTCCAAAGTGTTCCCCCAGTTTGAGAGATTGACTTTCAGATCAATCTAGTTCCAGGTACGCAACTGATAGCTGAGACGCAGTACATGATGGCTCCAGATGAAATGTGTAGAGTTGAAGAAATAGTTGCTAGAGCTGATTGGGAAAGGTTTCATCTAATCAAACACATCATCTTGGGGTGCTCCCATGTTGTTTGTAAAGAAGAAAGATGGATCCATGATATTTTGTATAGATTATAGATAGTTGAACAAGGTGACTATAAAGAATAGGTATCTCTTATTGCAATATGATGATTTGTTTGACTAGTTATGAGGTGTTGTAGTCTTTTCTAAGATAGACTTGAGATTGGGTTATCACCAGTTGTATATCAAGGAAGATGACATACCTAAGTCAGCTTTTATGAATTAGTATGGTCATTCTGAGTTTGTGGTTATGTCGTTTGGGCTAACAAATGCACTGACAACAATTATGGACTTATTGAACCTAGAGTTTGGATCATTTCTTGATTAGTTCATGGTGGTATTCATAAATGATATCTAGATATACTTTAGAGACAATCAGCAGCATGAACAACATCTTCATCAGGAATTGATCGTGTTAACATAACATTAGTTGTATGCCAAATTCAGCAAGTGTGAGTTTTGGCTGAAGGAGGTGTCTTTCCTAGGACACGTGATATATGTTGAAGGTGTTTGTGTGGACCCCAAGAAGGTTGAATCTGTGCTAGAGTGGTAAAAACAAAAGACACTGACAGAAGTGCAAAGTTTTTTGGGTTTGGCTGGCTACTACATGAGGTTCATCAAGAACTTCAGTGCCATAGTGTTACCCCTAACAAAGCTAACGAGGAAAGATGTGCCTTTTTTATGGAATGACAAGTGTCAACATGCCTTTCAGTTGTTGAAGGAGAAGTTGACAAGTGCACCACTGCTAGTTTTTCTTAAGAAAGGGAGATAATTCATAATCTTTTGTGATGCATCGAGGAATGGTCTGGGTTGTGTGTTGATGCAGGATAAAACACGGTTTCTTTTGCTTCATGATAGCTTAAGAAACATGAGGAGAACTACCTAACCCATGATGTGGAGTTAGGTTTTGTGGTTCATGCTTTGAAGATCTATTGGCACTACCTATTTGGTGAGAAGTGTCATGTCTTCACAAATCATAAGAACTTAAAATACATATTTTTGCAACAGGATTTGAACATGAGACAGCCATGCTAGATGGAGTTAATCTAGGATTATGACTGTAATATTGATTACCATCCAAGGAAGGAACATGGAAAATGTGATGAGAAGGACATATTCTTCTTCTTCATCTTTGGAGAAAGCACAATTGTGTTCCTTGGGTTCCATATGTGAGACTTGTTGGTCTCCTTACATCAGATGAAAGTAAAGATGGAGGTTTATTTGTTAGTTGGGTTGTTGGCATAGTTGCAGGTGAAGCCTATGTTGAGGCACTAGATCTGAGAGGCACAATAGGTTGATATTGTGATACAACAGATACAATTAGAGTTTAGTAGCAACAATCGTGATGGCTTCCATGAGTTAGAGGATAAGATAGTGTATTACCCCAATAGAGTTGTGGTTCCTGATGTCGATGATCTGAGAAAGATGGTTTTGAAAGAGGCTCACTCTTCAATGTACTCTTCAATCTGAAGGACTTATATTGGTGGCCTATTTTGAAGTAGGACGTGGCAGAGTTTGTTGTGAGGTGTTGTGTGTGCCAGTAGGTTAAGGTAGAGGATCAAAAGCCTACAGGGAGTTTGCAACTATTTCCTATACCGAAGTGGAAATGGGATCATGTTACAATAGACTATGTGGTTCGTCTCCCTAGCACTACCAAGGGTCATGATTCTATTTGGGTGATCGTTTATAGGTTGACCAAGTCAGTGCATTTCCTCTTTGTGAAGACAACGTATACGACGATGAATCTCGCTCAAATATATGTAGATATTTGTTATGTTGGTATGAGACAGTTGAATACTAGCTTCTAGGTTCTGAGCTTGTACAGAAGATGACAAATAAGATCAAAGTGATTCAACAATAGTTGAAAACAACCGAGGATAGAAAAAATTCATATGTTGATAATCTTCACATGCCCTTGGAGTTCCAAGTGGGAGACAAGGTGTATCTCAAGGTCGCTCTTTGGAATGGTGTTTTGTGGTTTGGAAAGAAGCGTAAGTTGGCTACCAAGTTTATGGGACCTTACCCAATGGTGGTACGTGTTGGGAAGATGGCCTACAAGTTGGAGTTGCCACATGTGTTGCACAGGTTGCATCTAATGTTCCATGTGTCTATGCTAAGGAAGTGCCACCCTGATACTGATTTAGTGTTGCATCCAGTGGAGGTTGAGTTGGAAGAAGATATGTCGTATGTTGAAGGACCCTTGTTGATCCTTGATAGAAGAGTGAAGAAGTTGAATAAGAAGGACATGTATCTAGTAGAGGTTTTTTGACATCACCGTGGCATTGAGGAAGCAATGTGGGAGCTTGAGTAAGAGATGCATAGGAAGAACTTGTCTCTTTTTGCTTAGGATTTTCGGGGGTGAAATTGTTAGGGGTTTATGGCTTGTAAGACCCTTTACATATGTTTTGGGATATCCCTATTGGTTTGTCTTTAATAAGTTCTTAGAACCTTTCTCTAATCCTTTGTGATGCTTTTAGAGTTTGATAAAAGCTTTAGTTTCCAGTTTGACCCTATTTGGATGATGTTTCTGATTTTTGTGCTTATTTTGGGTCAAATTGCAATTTACCCAATTGAGAGGGTTATCTTACAATTTTCCACATCTGGAGAGTTCCTCTAGTGCTTTAGCATCATGAGTGGTGAAATATCTAGAAGGGATTAGGGTTTCTAAGCTTTTGTTTGGTGTCGACCATGTTGAGCATGGTGGAGTGTTGCGACCCATGTCTTGACCATGTTGGTGTTTTTTGGGTGTGTCAGTTATAACCTCAATTTTTCAAATTCAGAATTGAAATGTAATTTCTCCTTTTAAATACATATGAACATGTAATTGTTTTATTTGACTTGAATGTATGGATTTCATTAACAGATAGCCTTGCTTGTGTGTTTTCATAGGCCTTATTGGCTATTGGGCCCAATAATAAGAAAAAGAAACAAAAAGGAAAAAGAAATTCATTTAATAAAACGATAACTATGAAAAGGAGAAAATAAAGAGGAAGAAGCCTCTAGAAGGCTAGGAGGTAGCCTCCAAAGGTAATATTCGTATCTTTGGAATTTCTTGAGTACCAAGGAGCCCAATTTGCCAAATTAATAAGAAAGGAAAGAGGAAATACCAATTAAATTGGATTTTTTAAAAGATAACTTGCTTATGAAGGAAATACCATTTTCCTATAGAATTTCAGTTTCAAATTTTGTGCACAAGTAGATAATACCAATTCAGAGCTTCCTTTAAAATTTGGTTGAAAATGGATAAAGGAATACTGAGTTATGATATTTTTGAAGTTATCCTAAAGTGTAAAGGATTTTGAGACATGATTTAATTTGAATTAATAAACTAAAAATCGATTCTTAGAAACGCACTCATGACCATTGGATCAATGCTCCACGGCTTGATTCATGTCCCGCTCTCACAAGGACTGGGACACAAAGTCCCTATTGCGTAAACTTTTGATCTGAGATTCCTCAAGTTTGAGGCAACCTATGAGGTTGTGGAGGAGTCCATCTCCTTTAGGAGATCGTTCTGGACCTAACCACCCTAAGGTCGGTGGGGTTTCATTGTGAAACAAAGAAGTCCCCAATTTCATGGTTACCTATTAGAGACCCTATATAAAGGGAGGGGTCTGGGCATCACGAGCGATTGTGTAAACCTTGCCCTCGAGTCTGGAGCATTACAATGATCGTTTCCGTTCTCTTAATTTGGCCATCCACCCTGATCTTCCCCTTCGTCTAGCAGCAGATAGCGACGGAGGAGCCAAGCTTCCTTTGTAGTGAAGGAGCATTGCAAAGAAGGAATTGAACTAACGAGCAGGTTTAGGGGAAGAGGATGAAGCTATTGTTAGCCTTCATTTGATCGTAGTAGCCTAGGAGCGCCAAGTCAACTGGTGGGGTTGACCATTAGCCCACGCGTAGAGCAACCGGAGGTGGTAGACAACTGCCAAGGAAATTACTAGCTTTTAATCACGGGTGAGGTGCACATATAAGGATTGTTGGATTCTGCATGGTCCAGTGGACCATCGATCGAACGGCTAAATGTTTTTAACAATTTCTAATTATGCTAGAAAATTCAGAAAAAAGTGATTATCTTTGCAAAAATTGTAGTAATTAATAGGAAGGCCAGATGAAGAAACTTTATATATGAAAAATGATCAAAAAAATACAAGTAATCTAATCAAAATAGTTTTAGTATCTTATTTCATTTCTAATTGTAAAAGTGTCTTGAGTTAATTATAAAGTACATTAAATTTAGGTTAAAAACCCTACTGTTGATTAGAGATCAAATCTATGATGCTTAATAGGTTAATTTGAGTATTAATAACCTATTGAGAGATAAAGTGAGGTTTAGATCTGATATTACTGAATAATTAGTTTGTTTTAGGGTTTTAATCCATGAATCTATGATAATACCTGTAGAAACTCTAATCTAGGGTAAAGAAGGAAACTAACTTGAATAATCCAAATTATTTGGTATATTGATGTTATTTATTAATCCTAAGCTAGTAAGGAGGCATATAATAAGTTAATTAGGGTTTATAGTATCAATAATGAGGATGAACCCTAATGAAACCCTAAAAGGAAGTAGGAAACCCTAGGAAGCGAGTTCATATGAGTGTAATCTGAGGAAGTGAATAGTAATTAAATTATATAATTGTTTCAGGATCTTTGCTTGTGTGAAATGCCTGCTTGCCTAGATATTTCCTTACTTGGATTATTGTTAGCTTGTTGAATCAACTGAACAAGTATGTGGTTAT
This sequence comes from Alisma plantago-aquatica, assembly GCA_963693085.1. Classification (NCBI taxonomy): domain Eukaryota; kingdom Viridiplantae; phylum Streptophyta; class Magnoliopsida; order Alismatales; family Alismataceae; genus Alisma; species Alisma plantago-aquatica. Next base: position 976,949,291 of record OY856411.1, read on the forward strand.
TTATGAATAATCAATATAGTTTCACGGCGTTTCCCGAACGTTTTATCGATCAGATGCAACCTAAATTGTTGGATGTTTAATTCTGCAATCCTATAAAGTCCCTATGATTATCACAATTAAGTATGAATGTGTATTCTCGAACCTACATGCCACCTTGATGTAAGTTGCAAGACCAAGCCCCAGAGGGAAGGTCTGAATTGGTCAAGCCCTGGAAGTAAGACCATTAGGCACCATGAGAGGTGACCCCAGGCACCAAGCTCAGGATGGAGAAGGTCTCCTTATGTCCCTTGCAAGGACAAAACCGTAAGAGAGGGTAATCTAGGGTTTAGGGCAACAACAGTTGAGAATGTCACATTGAAAACATAATTTAGATTGTTAATAACTTGTTTGTGATAATTATATTGTTAGAAACTATTTGTGGCAATCTTTATTGTCCCCCACATACCAGTATAAAAATATACTGACCGACATTTTTTTGTTGTCATTTTAGGTACAATTATGAAAATGGACAAATAACAAATTGAAATATTTTGAAGATACAAACAACTTGTGCAAGGAGGATTAGTTAGCTTAGACTTTTACTGTGGATAGAAGTCTAAATCTGAATTTTATAAGGTATGCAAAAAGTTTTATTTTATTCCATCATTTCAATTGAGTTTTAGTCGAATTTGATAATTATCATTGATTAAATGTCGAACCACTGATCCCAAAATATTGGGATAACATCTCTGACCTTCTGGTCTCCCTTAATTGGGAGTTACCAGAAGGCGGGGTCATTACATTTGGTATCAGAACTGTGGTTTCTCATTTAATCCTAAGTAATTATTAAATTTTACAAACTTTGTGGAACCAAGGGAGTTATTAGAGGATTTTACAAAAGACAGAAGTGTCTAATAAAAGATCATGGTTCGGGGGTTGGAAATATGTAGTGTGACTGTCTAGCCAATGTCTGAGGTTCTGATTTGAAATAAGATACCTTTAGGACTCTCACATCTATTTTGTCCCTTCTCAACCCTAATTCAATTAAGGATTCTAGGATCTACGGTTTTTCCCTCTCTTCCCCACCCTCTTAAGGTCATGGTAAGTAAGATAAGGATTAAGGGATCCTCCACCAAATTAATAAAAGATAAGTAAACAAGATGTCATCAACATAAGTATAAATAGTTTAAATGTGAACTAAAGTTTGAGTGTATGCTTATGTAGATGGCTCGAGCGAAGACCGTAGCTATCCATGAGGCTATCGAGAACCCTAATAAGGGTTGGCCTCCCCACAAGAGGAGGGGATCTTCCGAGAAGAGGAAGAGGGACCAGGGTGATGCGTCCTCAAAGAAGAGAAAGAGACATGAGGGAGCTCTAGAAGAAGACCCCGATCCTAAGCCAATACCCTTCGACAACCCTGAGATGGACTGGGAAGAGGAACAGATGTCTGAGGATGAGGTCAATCAGACCGGTGGTCCAGGACCGGCAATGGTGGTTCACACCCCTGATGCCCTATGGATGGAATAGTAGAAGAGGCTAACTGACGTCATTAGTGCTCTGGCCCTTAGGGATATAGCCAGAGATGAAAATGGTGAGTCACTTTCCATTCGTCCCCGATTCGGAGTCACCATTCTGGACTTCTTCAAGCTGAACATAAGGAGATTCTAGGGAGAGGATAAGACCTAAGTGGTTGACAAAGCGGATGCTTATCTGTTGGTAGTCGAGAATGGTTTCCACATGCTTGAGGTACAATCAAACAAGAAAGTTCTTTTTATTACTCATCTCTTGGAAGGAGAAGCCAAGATCTGGTGGGAAAACCACATCATGGGATGAGATCTAAGTGAAGAACCGATGGCATGGACCAAATTCAGGACTATCTTTACCGCCAGATTCATCCCCACCTCAGTTAAGAAAGAGAAAGAAAGAGTGTTCACCAACATGATCCAGGGTAACGTATCTGTTGCGGATTTCAGTCGCAAGTTTCACATCCTGGAGCATTTTGGGCACATGATGAATAAGGAAAGATGGGTGGACCATTTTGTAGAGCACGTTCACCCTGCAATCAAATCACATGTGATGGTAAGTAAACCAGCAACTTTCTAAAAAGCATACAACACCGCCTTATACATGGAGAGGACAGTGGTGCCTGCTTAGAACCCACCCAAAGGATATTTTGGTTTCATTGAAGGTACTCAAGGACAGAAGAATGACCACAAGGACAAGGGCATAACCACAACAAGGGCAAGCATGGACACAAAGAAAAGCCATGTGGTGAGAATTTCTTTCAAAAGTGTCATACCTGTAGATGGACACATCCTGGGAAGTGTCGCCTTGAGAAGAGGGTGTGTTTCCATTGCCAGTAGGAGGGACACTTCATCACGAACTGTCCTCTGCCTGATCCGAGAGGTCTAGTGGAAGCACAAACCCCAGTAGGAGGAGGAGTACCAACTAGAGGTCCACCTGTTGGAGGAGGAGTACCAACTAGAGGTCCACCTGTTGGAGAGAGAAGGCAAGCCATAGTGTTCGCCATCGACAATGAAGAAGCCCAGGCGAATGCTAATAGGTTGATCGAGGCTAATAACCCATAGATTTTTCCTTTCAGTTTAGTTTGATCATGTAATAGCAGTCTGATACAACATGAAATTATGTAGGTATGCTTGAAGTCATGGGACAAAATGTAAAAGCTCTTTTTTGATTCTGGTTCTACAAATACTTTTATTTCAAGAAATCCGACAACTATGCATTGTTTGGACATCAAGGATTTAGGCTATGTTTTGGATGTCACAACCCTGAGTTGTCAAATATATACATCTCTTTTAAATACCCCTATCCTTCAAGTTAAGTACCTGAGTCACAAGCTTCCCACTGACATCATCCTCCTCGATATGAATGATTTTGATGTAATCATTGGTATGAATTAGCTTTACACCTATAGAGCTCAAATTGACTGTACATAAAAGAAGATTCTTATTAGGAAGCTTGGTCATCCACACTTTACCAGATGATCTACCAGGGATTCCCCTTGAGAGGGAGGTAGATTTTTCCATTGAGTTAGCTCCCAGGACTAGCCCTATATCTAAGGCACTCTATAGAATGGCCCCAACTGAGTTGCTTGAGTTGAAAACTCAGTTGCAAGAGTTCTTATATAAAGGTTTTATTTGACCTAGTACATCACCATGGAGATCACCCATCCTATTTGTGAATAAGAAGGATGGATCACTCTGGATGTGTATTAATTACCAGATGATCAACCAGGTGACCATTAAGAACAAGTACCCCTTACCCAGGATAGATGACCTTTTTGACCATCTCAAATCGGCCTGAGTCTTTTCCAAGATCCATTTGAGGTTAGGATACCATCATGTGAGAGTAAGAAGTGAGGATATACCTAAGACGGCTTTCCAAACCTGATATGGCCATTATGAGTTTGTGGTCATGCCATTGGGTTGTCCAATGCACCCAGTGTCTTTATGAACCTTATGAACAGTGTGTTCCAACCCTTCCTTGACTCCTTTGTGATCATGTTCATAGATGACATCTTGGTGTATTCGGATGACCTAGTCCAACACCGTGACCATCTGGGTAGAGTCCTTGATATCCTGAGAAAGAAGAAGTTCTACGGAAAGTTCTCAAAATGTGAGTTTTGGATAGACCGAGTCATGTTTCTCGGACACATCATCTCAGGAGGAACAATCGTCGTGGATCCAACTAAAGTGTTGGCACTTTGAAACTGGCCTGCACCGAAGAACCCCTCTGAGATTCACAACTTCTTGGGGTTGGTCGGATACTATCAGTGCTTCATCAAGGATTTCATAAAGACCGCCCTTGCCGCTTACCATGTTGACTCAGAAGGGTGTGAAGTTTGTGTGGTCTGATATATGCGAGGCTTGTTTTCAAGAGCTAAAGGAGAAGCTGACCACTTCCCCAATATTGACCCTACCTTCTGGCAATGAGGGTTTTGTGATATTCAGTGATGCTTCAAAGATGGGACTTGGCTATGTGTTGGAGCATAATTGGCATGTGGGTGCATATGCCTCCTGACAACTCAAGCCCAATGAGGTGAACTACCCAACACATGACTTAGAGCTGGCTGCTATCATCCATGTGTTAAAGATATGGCAGCATTACCTGTACGGTGCTACCTTCAAGATCCTCACTGACCATAAGAGCCTAAAGTACCTCCTGACATAGAGAGACCTGAACCAACAACATCAATGGTGGATGGAGTACATGAAGGATTATGACTTCACCATCTCCTATCATCCTGGAAAGGCGAACGTCGTAGCTGATGTGTTGAGTCAAAAATAGCTCAGGTGTGCGGATGTGTTGTCCAGTCACTGGAAGAGATTAGAGGAGCTGGTGAAGTGGACTCCGCAACCATTAGAGGACCAAGTTTGATTGGCTAATATTTAGATTCAGTCAGAGTTGTTAAGAGAGATAGTAGCATCACAATTGACCAGTTCAAAACTAAGCAAAATGAAGGGCTTGTTGGAGAAGGCACATACTCGTATCTTGGCAGGAGTAGATGGAGGGATCAGATTCAAGAACTATGTATGGGTTCCTGAGGATTCACCATTGAAGGAACGAATCTTGCAAGAGGATCATGGTTCTAAGTATACAATACACCCAGGCACTACAAAGATGTTTAAGGACCTACAGAGGTATTTTTGGTGGCTAGGAATGAAGAGAGACTTTGCGGCATATGTGGCCAGCTGTCTTACGTGCCAGATAGTGAAGGCTGAACACCAATGACCCGTCAGACTTTTACAATCGATAGAGATTCCAGAGTGGAATTGGGAGCAGATCACCATGGATTTTGTGGTGGGTCTACCCCGGACCAAGAAAGGTCATGATGCGATATGGGATGTGGTAGATCTCCTTACCAAGTCAGCACACTTCCTTACCCTAAAGACCACTACCAAGGTGTTAGACCTAGTTGAGTTGTATATCAGGAAATAGTATGTTTGCATGGCGTACCCAGTTCCATCATCTCTGATAGAGACCTGAAGTTCACTTCCAAGTTGTGGAAGCAGGTACATGAAGAACTTCATATAAGATTGAAGTTCAGTACCGCTTATCACCCCCAGACAGATGGTCAATCAGAGAGGACGATCCATATGTTAGAGGATCTATTGAGAGCTTATGTGCTCGACTGGGGTGGATCATGGGAGTAGTATTTACCTTTGGCCGATTTTGCCTACAACAACAACTACCTAGCCAGTATCAGGAGGCCTCCATATGAAGCTCTTTATGGGAGACCATGTTGGTCACCGCTTCACTGGTATGATGTCAGTGAGAGGACCTTGTTGAGGTCAGATGAGCTCCAAGTGTATGTAGATAAAGTCGCTTTGATCAAGCAGAGGTTGAAGAGAGCTAAGGATTGACAGAAGTCGTATGCTGATGTGAAGCGGACTGACGTGCAGTTCACTATGGGAGAGCATGTATTCTTGAAAATCCGACCGCTCTGAGCTATAGCCAAGAACAGAGGGAAGTTGAGTCCCTGATATGTATGTTTGAGGTGTTAGAATGGATTGGTTAAGCTGAATACTATTTGGCGTTACCCCTTCAGTATAGTATGATGCATGATGTGTTTCACGTGTCCAATCTGAAGCGATATGTGCAAGATTCAAGCCATGTGTTGAGCATTGAGCCTATTGAGCTTCAAGGGAAGCTGACCTATCCTGAGTCACCTTTGCAGATTTTAGATACTAAGGTGAAAGAACTCAGATGTAAGAATATAGAGATAGTAAAGGTTCTTTGGAAGCACCATGGAGAGGATGAGGCCACATGGGAGCTGAAGACGGACATGGAAAAAGCATATCCTATCTTGTTTGTTTGATTTCTAAATTTTAAGGGAAAATTTCTTATAAGGAGGGAAGGATGTTATAAACTCAAATTCTCAAATTCATAATTGAAATGTAATTTCTCCTTTTAAATGCATATGAACATGTAATTGTTTGATTTGACTTGAATGTATGGGTTTCATTAACAAATAGCCTTGCTTGTGTGTTTTCGTAGGCCGTATTGAATACTGGGCCCAATAACAAGGAAAAGAAAGAAAAAGGAAAAAGAAATTTAGTTAATAAAAAGATAATTAAGAAAAGGAGAAAAGAAAGAGGCAGAAGCCTCTAGAAGGCTAGGAGGTAGCCTCCAAAGGTGAAATTTGTATCTTTGGGATTTCTTGGGTACCAAGGATCCCAAGTTGCCAAAATAATAAGAAAGGAAAGATGAAATACCAATTAAATTCGCTTTATTAAAAGATAACTTGCTTATGAAGGAAATACCCTTTTCCTTTATAATTTGGGTTTCAAATTTGGTGCACGAGTAGATAATACCAATTCAGAGCTTCCTTTAAAATTTGGTTGAAAACGGATAAAGGAATAATGAGCTATGATTTTTTTGAAGTTATCCTGAAGTGGAAAGGATTTGGAGTCACGATTTAATTTGAATTAAAAACCTGAAAATCGGTTATTAGACATGCACTCATGACTGTTGGATCAGTGATCCTCAGGTTGAGTTAAGTCCCTCTCTCATGAGGACTGGGACACAGAGTCCCTATTGCATGGAAGTTTGATATGAGATTCCTCAGGTTTGAGGCAATCTGCGAGGTTGTGGAGGAGTCCATCTCTTTCAGGAGATCGTTCCAGACCTAACCACCCTAAGGTCGGTGGGGTTTCATTATGAAATGAAAAAGTCCCCAATTTTACGAATACCTATTAGAGACCCTATATAAAGGGAGGGGTCTGGGCATCACGAGCGATTGTGTGAAACCAGCCCTCGAGTCCGGAGCATTGCGACGATCGTTTCTGTGCTCTTAATTTGTCCATCCACCCTAATCTTCCCCTTCGTCTTGCATTAGATAGCGCCAGAGGAGCCGAGCTTCCTTGGTGGTGAAGGAGCATTGCAAAGAAGGAATTGAACTGACGAGCAGGTTCAGGGGAAGAGGACTGACGTGTATTTTACTACGCGCTTAAACGCAACTATACGCGTCGAGTAATATAGGTCTTTGTGAGGCCCGAGTCGAACTCAGGGATACGTGAATTATTGGAGACTCCTACTAACTAATCACAATCAGCCAGGCCAGATAACAAAGTAGGGTTTGTTGTCGAAATTAAAAGAAAATAAAATGAAACAAAGAAAACAATCAATTAAATGTTAATTTAATCAATTCAAAAGGGTATCTTTAGGATTGCGGTTTCACCGCGGGTCAACATTGCATTAGGTTTTATATAATTCCTCACTCTTCTCTCTCTATCCGGGTAGTGGCCTGAAAACAAAATTACCCACTGTCGTGGTGTAATTCAATACTTAGGTTTCGGTTGATTCCACCGTCGTAGTAATCATTCCCCTAAAGTAAGCGCATTACAAATGGTCTCTCAGTTTCCACCATTAAGTTTACACCTCCTTTATCAAGGGATTTATCGATTAATGTAGATTTCGTCTCTTTTCAACCGTTAATCCTTCTGTCGAAGTGATTAAGGGCATTAGGTTATTATTATGGTGATCAGGCATAACAATATATATGGAGACAATTAAACTATACCACGGATTTAAGAGAGAAAATATGAATTATCAATATAAAATTGTCATACAATGCATTCCCGGGCTACTCCCGGTCCTAAAGATGGAGGGTTTTAGCCTCTCATGTTCATCTCACACGAATACATGATAGAAATAGGGGAATTCATAAGAAAAACGTGAAACAAGTGGGAAAACCCCTGAACGGAGAAGAACCGGTGAATCCTTTGCGTAGAACACGAGCTTCCCCGCCTGTCGGTGGTGGAATTCAACTTCGGCAGCGTCCGAATCACCCGGGATGAGCTTCTGGCCTCCGTTCTCCTTTCTCTCCTTCCTTGGCACTCGTGTAATGCAAAAATGAGATGATCCCCTCTCTCGGCCGCCGTCATTAGGTATAAGTCCCTAATTAGGTCGTCAAATAACTCCAGCCGTCCGATTGAGATCAAAATGAATCCAACACATATCTGTCGGCGTCGATACCATCGACGCGGGTCGATGGTATCGACCCAGCATATTAGCGGCAGCCTTCTTTTCTTTTCGTCTGAGTGCTTGTGATCATCTCGATACCATCGACTTGGGTCGATGGTATCGACTCTCTTTAGCGTCGGTTGTTGTCGTTTAGCGACGTTGTAGCCTCCATGCGTCGATGGCATCGACTTGGGTCGATGGTATCGACGGATTTCTCGCCAGCAACCTGAAGGGATCTCGATGCCATCGACCCAAGTCGATGGTATCGACTCTGCGCTGCTCTTCTCGGCTGGCAACTTGTGGCTTGGTCGATGGTATCGACTTCCGTCGATGGTATCGACGGAAGCAGATACTTCTTTTTCCTAAAATTCCAAAACAAGACCAAATAAATCCACACAAATTATGATAATATGATAAATAATGCTCAAAATGATACAACTAAGGGGATTTTACATAGAATGATGGCAAAGACCGAAATGAGTGAATTATGCAATATTATCCATAAAAATGAGTAATTAGAGCACAAAACACATATGAAAAAGGTCTATAAATGTGACTCAAAATCATCACATCAAACTCCCCTAAGCTTGAACATTGGTCACCCTCGAGCAACTGATCCTTAGAATAGAATTGCAGATGTCAACTAAAAATCAACACACCAACCAAACTTCCCATGTGACTCCCACTGAACATTCTCAAACTGGCCTTCTCTAACCACAGAACAGTAATTACCCTAAAGGCGACAATAATCATCTATAAGAGAAATTATCCTTAAAACTGATGAACACTATCACATAAGGCAGTTAACATAATAAAACTCGTCGATTCAGCATTGGTGCATCTTGTGATCGCCTATACTACGTTGCTCGCCCTAACTACCATCTACATGGAAGCAGTTCTCCTGATAATCATTAGTGAGGAGAAATTCACGGTGGCCTACCAATCTGAGCAACGGGTGGATGGAATGGGTGGTTCATGGAAGAACTTGGAAGTATTGCACATATTCAACATGCATAAAACAAAATGTCTTACGTGATGCAAATGCACATTAAAAATGCCCTAATGCCTAAATTGGGTGAAATGATGCATGCACTAACCTTCCACCTCAAAATGAGATGGAAATCTAATTAAGCCACATCATGTACTCAATTTTTCTGTAATGCGAGTGATATCATGTTCCTTTCTCCCTCTTATTCCATTTCCTTCTAAATTCTCTTTCTTTTTTTTTCTTTTCTCAATTTTTTTTAGATTTTCAGAAAAAAAAAAATTTCTCTTTTTTTTTCTTTCTTTTAGCCCACATATCCATAATTGCTTAGAGATACATGTATTGGGCTGTTTTCTTCATGATTGGAAATCTTTGCAATATTTCGAAGGTATGGAACAATTTAGATCACTTTTGAGGAAAAATTGAGATACATTGTGTACTTTATGCATGAAAATCATGAGTGCAATTACATGACATGCACCTAAAAGGAATGTGCATGAATCCCTATATATTTTTTCTTTATGCAAACGTATGGAAAATATCAATGCAAGTCCTATCTAAATGCTATGCACACAAGAAGGAATTGAAACTGCACTTTACTTCCAGTTCTTAGGTGGATTATGGAAAAATGACGTGGAATGATCACAAGATTAAATGACTGAACCTTAGAAGAGTATTATGTGTCCCTCCTTACTGACATGTGTAGTAGTTTAGAGGGTTCTCTCTCTTACATCCAATTAAGGTCTCATTACCATTTGGTTAGGTTAGACTCAAACAACCGTTACTATCCACTTTTCATGAGTCAATGGGAGTATAGGTGTGACATATTGTTTTAAAGTTGACATAATCAATCATTTTCATAGGATAAGTTCCCCAAGGACAACCAAGTCAAGCTATCCAAAGACACAAAAATTTTAAAAATCCCTTAAATTTCCCATGAATACACAGCGAGATGAAAACTTTTACGACATCCACAGTTACACTAGATAGATGTGGATCCTAAACAAATACTAAAAATGCAAGAACAAATAGCAAAGCAAAAACTAAAAACAACAAAAGAAAAGATAGAGTTGTTCCAACTACCCCCCTAAGCTTGAATTCAACTATGGCCTCATAGTCAAAAACAAACTTAAGAGTGGAACAGAGATACCCTGATCATTCTTGTGGAGGCGGAGGCGGGTACTGTGGGGCCATAGGATCCCAAGAAGGATACTCCTCATGGAAGCTCGGATCGTAATGGGTCCTCAGCGGAGGCTGTGGATAGCCTCCAAAGTAGCTCTGACTCCAGTAATGCTCATAAAAGGGCTCCTGTTGCATCTCCATCCTTTGCAACTGATTGTGTATCTGGTGTTGGTTGTCGAGGAGGAGACGTTCATTCTCGAACATCGCCCTTTGGTTGTCAAGTAACCGGTTCGTAGTATCCTGAATACCGGTATACATCTCTAGATGCTGCTGCTGTGTCTAATGTATGTCCTGCAGCATCGTATACATGCCTTGCATTGAGTAGACATCCTCGCCTGGCTGCGAGGGTTGTGGTGATGGCGGCTGGGGCTGTGATGATGAAGACGCACCCGGATGCATCCTAGGACGCTTCCGTGGTGCTACTCGTGCGCGAAGAGGTGTGAAAGCGTCCTCTTCCTCCTCAGCCTCGCCTTCTTGGTCATCATTACCGCCTTCTTCTTCATCAGACTCGACGGCTATGATCGGCCACCGGAAGTGCTGGGCGCCCTCGATGTGGAAGACGGCGTCCGGCAGTGCGCACTCCTGATAAGCATGGTTGACGTGGCAGTGTGCGTACGCCAACCCATCCCGGAGAAGGATAAGGTTTGAACGGTGCAGATGTTGCACATTCACCTTACTCCTCGTGGAAATCGGAGTCATGGACTGCAGATTCAGCCCCAAGTAGTGCGCCAACTTGGTGATGAGCCCACCAAAATGGATCAGAGCCTTCCTTGTACTCCTCTTCACCGTCAGGACGCGCTGCAGAAAGAACGCACCCCAGTTGCATTCTTGTCACTTCAGGAGCATGTAGAGGAAGAAAAGATCGCTCTCCTGAAACTTGCTCAATGCTAAATCGCTCCAAGCAAAGAACGTAAGGCTCAACATCCGGTGTAGGACCCGGACGAAGGGATGCTCGAAGTCCGCTACCGCAGCATTGTGGTAGCTCACTGTCTTTCCCGCCGGCACTGTGACTAGCTCGGCGAAGATCTTGTCGTAGTCGGTGCGGGAATCTGGGCGCCGGTGATCATGTTGGGAGTGGTTCTAGTTAAAGATGTTGTTGAACTGCTTAAGGGTGATGTTGTAGTTGATGTTGAACAGCCGGAACGATACCCGGACCTTGATCCACTCACGATCCGATGCAACCACGTCGTTGGGCATGACGCAGACGTCGAGGGACGCCATAAACTCCGCCACCAATTCCTTATAGGTGGGCCATTCGCCGAAGAACGGCTGCCCATCCGCATGGCGCTCCAGCTCGTCTGGCCTTATGCTTGTGTGGCGTGCTTGACCCTTCAGCACATAGGCCAAGTTGGCCTCGAATCCAAGATCACGGATCATTCCCCGGTCCACATACCGGGTCGGCTCGATCTTCCGCTTCATGATCTCCTCATAGACCTTCTTTACCTCCGCGGAAGGGTGAATCAAGCGCAGACGTGATACAGAAGCAGTAGGGGGTGGGACAAACTCCACAATCTCCATGGGATTCGCGTGCGAGGACAATGATCCGGCGGCGTGCACCATTGTTGCAAAAAAGATGGGATTAGAGGAAGAGAGCTCGGGGAAGATGGAGAAGTGATTCTCCGCTCAGTGAAGATCCTTGCTCGAGGTTGCTGCTCTTCAGTCTTGGAGGGCTCGGAGGAGTGCTCGACGCAAAGGAGGATGTTTGCTCTGAAGGTGTGACGTCAAATGACGTTGCAATTCTCCTTAAATAGACTTGGCCGGCGCCACTGTTGACCCGTCGATACCATCGATGCGGGTCGATGGTATCGACACGTCTCGCTGGTATCCGCCTCCCTCGTGAGTATCGACAGCTGACGTTTGCTGGATCGGGAAACCCGGATTACTGACGTGTCGATACCATCGACCGAAGTCGATGGTATCGACGCAGCACCCGGATCGCTGACGTGGACTCACGATCGTTTTCGATGTCTTTGCGCGGATCGGTGACATGGATGTCGATACCATCGACGAGGGTCGATAGTATCGACTTGCCTTTATTGCGACACCGCCACTTCTTCAATTCAGCCTGTGATCATGTCGATACCATTGACGACGCCGTCGATGGTATCGAGTTGACTGAGCAAAATCATTCTAAACTTCTCCAGAGATCTCGATGGTATCGACTGGTGTGTCGATACTATCGACACTTTTATTGCGACCTGCCTGTAGGTATGTCGATACCATCGACGGGGCCGTCGATAGTATCGACTCAGTGCGATTTTTGCAGCTGTCAACCTGAACCCATGTCAATACTATCGACCAGTGTGTCGATGGTATCAACCCTGCCTGTGCCTGCACATTGAACAAACAGATCAAGGTATCTTCTTTACACTAAAATTGAAACGAAATAAAAGCAATCTACGACTATAACTAAACTATCCTAATGTACCAATGGTTGGGTTGCCTCCCAACAAGCGCCCTTCTTTAACGTCTTAGGCTAGACATCTTCCAGCATCTCATTCATTCACAAGTGTAATGAGTTTGAACTCATTCACTTCTCTCTTGTAGTTTTCACCAAAATACAACTTCAACTGCTGCCCGTTCACCAAGAACGTGGCATCTCCATCACGCAAAAGAATCGCACCATGCGGTCTCACCTCTTCCACTACGAAGGGTCCACTCCACCGGGACTTTAGCTTTCCGGGATGCAATTTGAGACGGGAGTTAAACAATAGAACACTGTCTCCTTTCTTGAACGTGCGCAGCTCGATATGTCGATCGTGGATCAGCTTTGTACGCTCCTTGTAGATGCGGGCATTCTCATATGCCGTCATGCGTAACTCATCTAATTCATTCAACTCAAATATCCTCTTTCTCCCGGCTTCATCATAACTCAAGTTCAGCCTTCTTAGCGCCCAATGGGCCTTGTGCTCCAACTCCACCGGAAGGTGGCAAGCCCGGCCATACGCCAACCTAAAAGGTGTGGTGCCTATAGGTGTTTTGTACTCCATTCTATACGCCCAAAGTGCGTCCGGTAGTAGGGCACTCCAATTTTTCCTTGTGGATGCCACTGTCCGTTCTAGAATCTTCTTGATTTCCCGATTTGATACCTCCACTTGTCCTTGCGTCTGTGGATGATATGGGGTGCCGATGTTGTGCTTGACCCCATATTTATTCAAAAGTGTCGAAACTTTCGGATTCCGGAAGTGTGTGCCTCCATCACTTATGATCATTCGGGGTATCCCGAACCTGCAGAATATATTTTCTTTCACAAACATGCACACTACATTAGAATCATTAGTCCTTGTGGGGATTGCTTCCACCCACTTCGACACATAATCAACAGCAAGCAAGATATATAAATTTGAATTTGAGGACACAAAGGGTCCCATGAAGTCTATGCCCCACAAGTCAAATACCTCAACTTCCTGAAATACATTCAGGGGCATTTCTTGTCTCCTTGAAATGTTACCTGCTCGTTGACACGGGTCACATTGCCTTACAAACTCGTAGGCATCCCGGAACAAAGTTGGCCAATAAAGGCCACTTTCCAACACTTTGGCTGCTGTCCGTGAACTAGCATGGTGTCCTCCCGTAGGCGACGCATGGCAATGGTGGAGAACACTCTCGTACTCCACCTCCGACACACACCTGCGAAGAATACCATCCCTGCACTGCTTCAAAAGAATTGGGTCATCCCAAAAATAGTATCTCAAAGAATGAAATAATTTCTTTTTCTCTTGATAAGACCAGTCTTCTGGGATGATCCCGCAAGCCAAATAGTTAACAATTTCAGCAAACCATGGTTCCTTAGAATCAATTTTTAAAAGTTGTTCATCGGGGAACGTCTCGGTTATGGGTATGTGTATATCTTTCTCATCTACCCTATCTAACCTAGACAAGTGGTCAGGCACCACATTTTCAATTCCCAACTTGTCCTTGATTTCAATATCAAATTCTTGTAAAAGCAAAATCCACCTAATGAGTCTAGGCTTTGCATCCTTTTTCTCCATCAAATATTTTATCGCAGCGTGATCGGTCCACACAACTACTTTAGAACCCACTAAGTACTGCCGAAATTTTTCAAAAGCAAACACGACGGCAGGTAACTCTTTTTCTGTAGTTGTATAGTTCAATTGAGCATCATTAAGTGTTTTGGAGGCGTAGAAAATCACAACGGGCTTATTATCTACCCTTTGCCCCAAAACGGCTCCCACTGCATAATCGGAAGCGTCACACATCAATTCGAATGGTTTTGTCCAATCCAGCGTTTGAACAACCGGAGCCGAAATCAACTTCTCTTTCAAAACTTCGAATGTGTGAAGACACTTATCATTGAAATCAAAAACCACATCTTTTTCCAACAATTCGGATAAAGGTTTTGCAATTTTCGAAAAATCCTTGATGAATCGCCGATAAAACCTGGCGTGTCCCAAAAAGCTTCTCACCCCTTTTACAGAATTTGGTGGAGGTAGCTTAGAAATCACCTCGATTTTTACGGGGTCTACCTCAAGACCCTTGCTAGACACCTTGTGTCCTAGCACTATTCCTTCCGTCACCATCATGTGACATTTCTCCCAATTGTGGACCAAGTGTGTGTCCTCGCACCGCTGCAGCACCTTGTCCAAATTATAAAGACACTCATCAAATGATGCCCCATAAACCGAGAAGTCGTCCATGAAAACCTCAAGGAAACGCTCCACCATGTCAGAGAATATGGCGAGCATGCAGCGTTGAAACGTCGCCGACACATTACATAATCCAAACGGCATACGTCGGTACGCAAAAGTCCCATAGGGACAAGTGAACGTAGACTTCTCTTGATCCAAAGGATCAATAGAAATCTGGTTATACCCCGAATACCCATCCAGAAAACAAAAATGTGACCGACCGGCAAGACGTTCCAAAATCTGATCGATAAATGGCAAAGGAAAATGATCTTTAAGAGTGGCGGCATTCAGTCGGCGGTAATCAATGCAAACTCGCCACCCGGTTACCAATCGGGTGGTGACAGGTTCATTTAGCAGATTTTTAGTAACAGTAATTCCCCCCTTTTTAGGGACTACCTGTGTGGGACTCACCCACGTCGAATCTGATATGGCATATATGATCCCTACAGCAAGAAGTTTTATTACTTCCTTCTTCACAACCTCCATCATGCTCGGATTTAGACGTCTTTGAGGCTGAATGACTGGCTTGGCTCCCTCCTCGAGCCGGATCTTGTGTTGGCAAAGTGTAGGGGAGATCCCCTTGATGTCCGCAACAGACCACCCAAAAGCTCCACGGTGGTTCTTGAGCACTATCAGTAGTTGCTCCTCCTCATCCGCACTCAAGTAAGCAGATACAATCACCGGTAACTTGTCCTTCTCAGATAGAAAGACGTACTTAAGATGCGGGGGCAGTGGCTTCAATTCCAACTCCGGCGGGCAAGTAAGAGATGATTACAGCGGTGGGGGAAGTGTACCTAAGTCTTCATAGTGCCTCGTGTAGAAACATGGAAGCATCTGAATCATTTTGGCGCACTCCTTGAGTGAAGTACTCCGCATCCAATCATAAGTGACATTTAACAAACACGCCTCCAACGGCAATTCTGGATATGCATCAAAAACTGAAGTAATAATCGCATCATCCTCCCAAGAAGGTGGAATGTCCTCATTCTCATCATTCGGAAACCCAACAGCTTTGCATAAAGAGACAACTTTAGTTTGCTCCATAATGTCTACAGCTAAGGTTCCATTATCCATCTTGCTCATCACATGAGCCATGTCCAAGAATGGCTTCCCAAGGCAAAGTGAGATATTGTGCTCCACATGTTTCACCATGTTACAATGTGCTTTTGCTTTAGTAGACGCATTGCTAGTGGGCATGACCATCTCAAAGCGATCATCCGCAATGCCCAAGGTCAAGCGACCTCTCCCCATCTCCAAGATCATATCGGCTGTTGCTTGGAATGGGCGTCCAAGTAGCAACTCATTGCCATGCTCGTCCTGCATTTCCATAACCACAAAATCAGCCGGAAAAACAAATCGGTCTACCTTTACCAAGACATCTTTGCAAATTCCATAAGGTTTCACCACAAAATTATCGGCCAATTGGATAGTCATGTTGCTTGGCCTTGACTCCTTTAATCCCAACTTTTTAAATGTAGAAAGGGGCATCAAATTGATGCTTGCCCCAGAATCACAGAGTGCCTCTCCAAATTTGAACTTCCCGATAAAACAAGAAATATTGAAACAACCGGGGTCCTGTCTCTTCGGCGGCAAAGTGCCCATAATAAAAGCACTCACTTGCTCCTTCAATACCACAACCTCAGTGTCGGGTATTTTCCTCTTCTTGGTGATGACATCTTTTAGGAACTTCCCGTATGACGAGATTTTCTCAATCGCTTCCAACAACGGAATATTGACCGAAAGTTTCCTAAAGCTGTCCAGAAATTTCTTGAATTGTGCATCTACCTTTCTTGCATTTGCACTATTCGGATAGGGGACCGGAACGGTATGTGCCCTTTGATGAGGTGGCACATAGGGTGTCAATTTCTGCGGTTCCTCCTCAGTAGCTTGTTCTTCATTACCATCCATAGCTATATCTTCAGCTTGCCCTGTGACAAATGTGGGCTGCTCCTTCGTGGTTGCATCTTCAACTTTGTCCTGCGGTATGCTTGTGTCATCCATCCTTGGATTCAACACCTTCTTGCCGCTCCTCAGTAAGATGGCCTTGGCCTGCTGGTTTCCCCCGGGAACATTGTGTTCCCCGGAAAACCCGGATGTGCTGGCTTCTTCAAGCTTGCAATTTCAGCTGCCATCTGTGCCATGGAAGTCTCTATGGTTCTCATTTGAGCCCCATGGCTCTGCAAAGTCTGCCCAAATTGGTTCATAAATTCACCATGTTGCTTGATTTGTTGCCCAAATGTGTTCATTAACTCCTGGTTTTGTTTGATGACCTGATTGAGCAACTCTGTGCTCTTGTCCTCTGTGGCTGGTGCAGGCTTGGCATCCGGATCCTGCAGAAAATTGTTCGGATCCTTCCATGAGAATTTCTTGTCCTTTCGCCATGAGTAATCATTATTCCTGTACCCTTGTTGTTGCCTTATGTACTTGACTTGAGCCTCATCCTCGGACTCATTGTATTCCTTATGCAGTAGCTTCTTTGCGAGAATATCCATCTTCTCATTTAACTCTCTCATTGCCTTTGACTCACTGGCGACTCTTGCTTGCTCAACTGGGCCTCTCTCTCTTTCTCCCCAAGATTGTTTTCTTGCCATGTTCTTCAGTATTTCCCAGCATCTCATATCAGTGTTATTTAAGAAAAATCCTGAACTGGCTGAGTCCAAGTTACTTCTATCATGCTCGGAGAGAGCAAAATATAAGATCTTCACCTGTGTCTCCTTGTCCAGTCCATGATGCGGACATCTCCTCAACATGACATGGAATCGCTCCCAGGTCTCAGAATATGTTTCACCCACCTGTTGGGTGAAATTTTGAATCTTCTTAATCATGTCGTTGGTCTTCTCAGGAGGGAAAAACCTCTCGAAGAAAACCTCCACCATATGATCCCATGATTCAACAAACTCATTATCGAGGTTATGTAGCCACTCTCTTGCAACTCCTGCCAGGGAGCTTGGGAACAACTTGAGGTACAGAACATCCTGTGGGAACCTGTTTATCTTCACCATATCGCAGTTTTCAACGAACTGACTGATGTGTGCCACTGGGTCCTCATTCTTCAACCCGTGAAATGCATTTGATTTAACCAAGTTAATCAACGCGGGATCAATCTTGTAGGTTGGAATGTTGAGCCCCTGTTTCTTGGTGGGCCCCTTTGAAGCTGATGAAGAGGATGCTTTGATCTTCTCCCATATCGTCTGTGGTTCGGCCATTTCTTCCGCTTGCTCTTGCTCAGATTCAGAATCTATGTCGCTTTGGTGATCTTGCTTGTAGTAATCCTCGTCCTCTAGTCCTGGAGGTGGAACCTCAGGTGTGCGATTCGCGTAGTCTGCGCTACGTGTATGCACCATGCAAAGTACCTGAAATAAGAAAATCGGGGTTCAGTACTACGCTTTGAACGAGTAAACACAATTATAGAGAAATTTAAGAATATTTAAAATTGTTTCAAAAAAATAAAAAAAATGTGGCCTAGAGTGGCCGCTCGTAGCACTCAAAGTGCCAATAATTCGCCGTATCCCCGGCAACGGCGCCAAAAACTTGGCGTGTATTTTACTACGTTCTTAAACGCAAGTATACGCGTCGAGTAATATAGGCCTTTGTGAGGCCCGAGTCAAACTCAGGGATACGTGAATTATTGGAGACTCCTACTAACTAATCGCAATCAGCCAGGCCGGATAACAAAGTAGGGTTTGTTGTCGAAATTAAAAGAAAATAAAATGAAACAAAGAAAACAATCAATTAAATGTTAATTTAATCAATTCAAAAGTGTATCTTTAGGATTGCGGTTTCACCGCGGGTCAACATTGCATTAGGTTTTATATAATTCCTCACTCTTCTCTCTCTATCCGGGTAGTGGCCTGAAAACAGAATTACCCACTGTCGTGGTGTAATTCACTACTTAGGTTTAGGTTGATTCCACCATCGTAGTAATCATTCCCCTAAACTAAGCGCATTACAAACGGTCTCTCAGTTTCCACCATTAATTTTACACCTCCTTTGTCAAGGGATTTATCGATTAATGTAGATTTCGTCTCTTTTCAACCGTTAATCCTTATGTCGAAGTGATTAAGGGCATTAGGTTATTATTATGGTGATCAGGCATAACAATATATATGGAGACAACGAAACTATACCACGGATTTAAGAGAGAAAATATGAATTATCAATATAAAATTGTCATACAATGCATTCCCGGGCTACTCCCGGTCCTAAAGATGGAGGGTTTTAGCTTCTCATGTTCATCTCACACGAATACATGATAGAAATAGGGGAATTCATAAGAAAAACGTGAAACAGGTGGGAAAACCCCTGAACGGAGAAGAACCGGTGAATCCTTTGCGTAGAACACGAGCTTCCCCGCCTGTCGGTGGTGGAATTCGTCTTTGGCAGTGTCCGAATCACCCGGGATGAGCTTCTGGCCTCTGTTCTCCTTTCTCTCCTTCCTTGGCACTCGTGCAATGCAAAAATGAGATGATCCCCTCTCTCGGCTGCCGTCATTAGGTATAAGTCCCTAATTAGGTCATCAAATAACTCCAGCCGTCCGATTGAGATCAAAACGAATCCAACGCATATCTGTCGGCGTCGATACCATCGACGCGGGTCGATGGTATCGACCCAGCGTATTAGCGGCAACCTTCTTTTCTTTTCGTCTGAGTGCTTGTGATCATCTCGATACCATCAACTTGGGTCGATGGTATTGACTCTCTTTAGCGTCGGTTGTTGTCGTTTAGCGACGATGTAGCCTCCATGCGTCGATGGCATCGACTTGGGTCGATGGTATCGACGGATTCCTCGCCAGCAACTAGAAGGGATCTCGATGCCATCGACCCAAGTCGATGGTATCGACTCTGCGCTGCTCTTCTCGGCTGGCAACTTGTGGCTTGGTCGATGGTATCGACTTCCGTCGATGGTATCGACGGAAGCAGATACTTGTTTTTCCTGAAATTCCAAAACAAGACCAAATAAATCCACACAAATTATGATAATATGATAAATAATGCTCAAAATGATACAACTAAGGGGATTTGACATAGAATGATGGCAAAGACCGAAATGAGTGAATTATGCAATATTATCCATAAAAATGAGTAATTAGAGCACAAAACACATATGAAAAAGGTCTATAAATGCGACTCAAAATCATCGCATCAAGGATGAAGCTACTGATAGCCTTCGTTTGCTCACAGCAGCCCATGAGCACCAAGTCAACCGGTGGGGTTGACCATTAGCCTACGTGCAGAGCAACTGGAGGTGGAAGATGACTTGTAGGGAAATTACTAGCTTGCCCTCCCACTTCTTCAGTTCAAGTAAGGGAATGTCCGTCTTTTTCTTCTTTTAATCAAGAGTGAGGTGTGCATCTGCGGATTGTTTGATCCCGCGTGGTCCAGCGGACCACAGATCGAACGACTAAATGTTTTTAACAATTTCTTAATATGTTAGAAAATCCAGAAAAGTGCTTTTGTTTGCAAAAATTGTAGTAATTAATAGGAAGGTCAGATGAAGAAACTTTATAAATGAAAAATGATTAGAAAAATATGAGTCATATGATAAAAATAGTTTTAGCATCTGATTTCATTTCTAATTGCAAAAGTACCTTGAGTTGATCATAAAATACATTAAATTTAGGTTAAAAACCCTAATGTTTATTAGAGATCAAATCTAAGATGCTTAATGAGTTAATTTGAGCATTAGTAACCTATTGAGAAATAAAGTGAGGTTTAGATCTGATATTAGAAAATAATTGGTTTGCTTTAGGATTTCAATCCATGAATATATGATAATACATGTAGAAACCCTAATATAGGGTAAATAAGGAAACTATTTTGAATAATTTAAATTATTTGGAATAATGATGTTATTTATTGATCCTAAGCTTGTTAGGAGGCATATGATAAGTTAATTAGGGTTTATAGTATCAATAATGAGGATGAACCCTAATGAAACCCTAAAAGGAAGTAGGAAACCCTAGGATTCATGTTCATATGAGTGTAATCTAAGGAAGTGAATAGTAATTAAATTATATATTTGTTTCAGGATCTTTGCTTATGTGAACTGCCTAATTGTCTGGATATTTCCTTACTTGGATTACTATTAGCTTGTTGAATCAAATGAACATGTATGTGGTTATTTATGAATAATCAATTTAGTTTCACGACATTTCCCAAACATTTTATTGATCAGATGCAACCTAAACTGTTGGATGTTTAATTCTACAATCCAATAAGTCCCTATGATTATCACAATTAAGTATGTATGTGTATTCTCGAACCTACATGCCACCCTGATGTAAGTTGCAAGACTAAGCCCTGGAGGGAAGGTCTGAATTGGTCAAGCCCCAGAGGGAAGACCATTGGGCACCATGAGAGGTGACCCCAGGCACAAAGCTTAGGATGGAGAAGGTGGCCTTATGTCCCTTGCAAGGACAAAACCCTAAGAGAGGGTAATTCAGGGTTTAGGGCAAAAGAGGTTGAGAATGTCACATTGAAAATGTAATTTGGATTGTTAATAACTTATTTGTGATAATTAGATTGTTAGAAACTATTTGTGGAAATTTTGATTGTCCACCACATACCAGTATAAAAATATACCGACTGACATTTTGTTTGTCAGTGTTTTAGGTACAATTTTGAAAATGGACAAATAGTAAATCAAAATATTGTGAAGATAGAAATAATCTCTGCAAGGAGGATTAATTTGCTTAGACTTTTATTGTGGATAGAAGTCTAGATCCGAATTTTATAAAGGTATGCAAAAAGTTTTATTTTATTCCAGCTTTTTAGTTTAGTTTTAGTAGAATTTGATAATTATAATTGATTAAACGTCGAACCACTAATACGGAAATATTGGGATAACATCTATGACCTTCTCATCTCCCTTAATTGGGGGTTACTAGAAGACGGGGTCATTACAATGTCTCAACTGAGAACCCTTCCTAGGGTAATGTTGTTTCGACCTTTATGCCCTATATGTGGTTAGGTTGAGATGGTTTGTCTCCTAGTGGTGTGTCTTGACCTTGTGTGTTTGGCAACCTTTTGTTTTGACCTACACGTGTGCTTTGATGTTTGTTTTGACCCCCCCCCCCATGTGTCTCAACCAAAAGCAATATGTTGGTGATGTAAGTGGTCTATA
Organism: Alisma plantago-aquatica; assembly: GCA_963693085.1. Taxonomy (NCBI): domain Eukaryota; kingdom Viridiplantae; phylum Streptophyta; class Magnoliopsida; order Alismatales; family Alismataceae; genus Alisma; species Alisma plantago-aquatica. Next base: position 976,971,194 of record OY856411.1, read on the forward strand.
CCCAACATTGGTTGTATCACCATATGTTGCATGCATACATATAGTGGTTTCATGGTAATTTTCTTGGTAAACAAGTGTCCCCTTGGTGCCTTTTTATGTTGACATGTCATCTCCACCTTACTTCTCTCCTACTTGAGTATATAACCTTTTTCTTCTCCTTGTGGGTGATCCTTTTGGCACTCCTTCATTCCTTCCTTCTTGTGTTCCAAATTGCTTGCTTGAAGAGGTTAGGAATGCTGACCTTGAAGCTTGGGTGGCCGACCAACTTCCATTGGTGCTTGTGGTGACTCTTGGTAATCTTCAATCTTGGTAAGTGTATGCCTTTCTTTGATGGAATTTTTCTTGGATCTTCTACCTTCCTTCTCCCCCTTTCTTTGCCTTAGACTATGGACAGTCCATGGTGGTTGTTTTGGATAGAAACTCCTCATCACTAGGCTGGGGGATCATATTTTGACAAGGTGGTACCGAAGTGAGTGGAAGTTTTCTTCTCTTATCTCCCTTCATTTTTTGCTCCGGCGTAGGGTTTCTTTCCCTCTTTTCTTGAGCTATCTTTGGCTTTGGTGTCTTCTTCTTCTTGAGGTTCTCTCATGGCCAAGCTTTGAGCTTTAGGTGGAGCTTCATCTTCCTCCTGGATGATTGATATCTTGGAGCTTGTTCCTTCACTCAAGGCAGGTTATATAACTCTCTACCCTCTCTATTATTGCACTTTTCTTTACTTGCATGTTGCTATTTCGCTCTATAAATCATTTCCTAACATGCTAGTGGATGATATCATGCTCTAGATCTTGAATTATGGTGGTTATTATGCTTGGTTTGTTTAGAATCTGAAACCTTAATTCTTGGTACCCGTTTTGGAGATGTCGGTGAATGGATGGTTTTTTCCTACCTTTGATCTTGGTTTTGATCACATGCATAAGATTCGTGGTCCTTAGTGTAGCATGGATTATAGGCTATATTTTTTAGGTGTTGAATGTGAGTTTATCTCTCTCTTACATGAGGGTTTCCATAGTGCATGTTTTAGGGTTTTAGGTGACCATTTTGTTTGACACTTTTCCTCTTTGATGAGGATGATTATCTTCTATTTTGGTTGTGATTATCTTTTTTTATTGAGGTTTATCTTTGTTTTGGTGATGGTTAAGTGTTTCTGAGGTGGCTTGACCTTGGTGGCCATAACACCGTTTTTTTTGTTGATACACTTAGTTTTGTGCTTGGGTTGAGACACATGGGGTTGTTTTTGTCGAAACCCTAGTTTCTTGTGCTATGTTGGTCATAAGGCCCATTTTGGATGTGTGGTCGCTACCTTGAGGTTCATGTTTTGTTCGATATCCTTTGTTTGGGTTTGGATGGTCGTGACTCTTGTTTTGTTTTGGGTCAAACCAGGGTTGGTAGAAGTCAACACATGCTTTTGTTTGGTTCGAGGCATATGCTTTTGGTGATGGTCAAAATCGTAATCATAGGTTAGTTGAGAACCATGTTGAATGGTGGTCGAGACACTTGGTTTTGTTACGGTCATGAAACATGCCTTGAATGTGGTCAAGACACTTGCTTTAAGAGTGGCCATAACACATATGTGATGGATGGTCGATACACATACAAGGGTATATGATCACTAAATTTGTATGAATAAGCAATATAAGCAATTGTTGATTCATGTATAGTGCCATTTGGATGAGTGATTAATTAACTCTAATCATGTTTAATAACCCTAACGCACTTCAACTATGTGGGAGGTGAGAAATCTATAGTTTGGTGATTTCATGATGTAAACCCTAATCGATTATATGTGTGAAACCCTAACTCTAGTTTTGGGTCATGTGTTGTGTTGCCTATCATACTTGGAGTTATTATCAGATTATGATGTTTTCTCTCTCCTATTTATGAATCCCTAACTTGTAGGTGTTATGAATGCCAATTCTATGTGAATCCTATGTTGAATTGTATATTATACATGATGGTCATTATGCACATTGTTGAGGCATAATGTGATGATCTTCATGCAGGGATTATGTCATTGGTTCCCATGACCTGACAGAGGCTATATGCCTAGTGTGAGGTGCTATCCTTCAATAATGACATAAGGGGTTTATATCCCATGACATGATGATTATCTTGATAGCCTTGTATTGGCAATCATGACAAGTGATAGTATGAAAAACTTGCACCATATATGCTTTATACTTTCTGAAGTTGTAGTATGCCCTTATCCTTGTAGGATTAGTCTATGGTTTGAATATTGTTACTTGATTTATGCTAAAAGACACTTAATTGGAATAACTAATCTATTGGAACCTTAATCATGTAGTTGGCCTATTCCATAGATCCATCTTCAGCGTCAATACTTGATGTATGGTGAAACAAGTTCTCCCTTAGTGGAAGCTCAGAGTCGTATACTTTTGCGTATATGCATTTCATAGGATTAAATGCAGTCATAACCGGATACGAGAATGGTTGAGGTTGTATCTCAATGATGTGATATAGTGGATATATACATGATAATTTGAGGATGGTTGTGGTCATACATCAGTAAGAGTGTGGTTGTGGTCGTAACTTAGTTTCACTAGTGTTGTGCCTATATACCAAGGCAGTCTAGGTTGTTTTGTAGTTGGACTTTATATGTCACTATGGAGGACTCAGACTAACTAAGGTGTGTGGAGAGATCAATGGATTCCATCTCTTCCAATGATCTTTTATGGCATTGATTTCGACTTAGTAGTGGTCAGTTGGAGCATGATTGGTACACCTCATCTCCTCAGGGAATAATAAAAGATGTAATACAATCGGGTAGTATATTTGCATAGGGTTAAATGTGAATAGCATTAGATTACCCTTGCCTTATTTTTGTATAGTTTAGTTGATAGAGGATATACATGTTCTTCAGGTTCCTTCTTAAATTATAAGATGTTCTACAATTTACTTGCAATTATCTTAACTTCTTTAGTAGTATCATCTCCTTCAACTGCATCATTTAGCTGAATGTTCTTATCATGATATAGCTTTATTTTATGCTATTATTTACCTTATCTATGTTATAATAGATGTTGTTGGAGAGTTATATCACCCTCTGAGATATGAATCTCACCCTGTGGTTTTCCTCATCTTTTAGGTGGTCATGCACGACAAGGTAGAGATCGTGCAATGAGGAAGAGCAACAGCAAGAGCAGTAGATGATAAGGTTGGATGTACTGCTAGTCTTTTGATGATAGAGTCCTAGATGTCATACTTGTACACCCAGGTCTTTAGGAGTGTCCTCAATGTGTTTTGCATGTATGTTATCGATACGAGGTTTTTGCCTTGTGAGCTATGTGTGTTAGGTATGGCATGTGTTTATGTATATATGTGGAATATGTACCTCATGTAATAGATGGACCACAGGAATGATAGTGTACAATGATGTAAGCACCTTGTAATATGATATGTAGTGCATGCGACAGGTTTGTGGACTTATATGTGATAAGTTTTTGCCTATGGTGCTTTTGTGAAATCAATTTTAATTTCTCATGATTTAAGGTAATATGCATGCTTAGTTATAATTCCGCTCTTTGTTTTGAGTAATCTCATTTGTGGCACGTCAGGGCATCACACTAGGGTATTTTGGAAAGGCATGTGGGTTTTCTAGAATGCCAATGATGTTAAAATGGAGGTGATAAAAACCATAGATAGTTTGTAACTTTTAAAATCAACAATATCTATTTGGTAACATTTGTTTACACCCACTCAAACATCACAACATGAAGTCTATTTTGGAGATATATTATAGAGATGGCAATAGATCTACTAAACTTTGTTTGGCTCTCGGTGACTTTAACAACACATTGGACCCAACTAAAAAGAGAGGGGAAAAGGTTATAAATTTAGAGAGGCCAAGTTGATTAATGATAGTCTTATTAAAGATGGGCTCACTAATCTTTGATACTCTGGGAATCATTTCACTTTTAAATAAAGGTTTTCTTTAAGAGAAGTTGCATCAAGTTGTTGCCAATACAAAATTCTTACAGGCTATCCTAGGCTTGTTGATTGTTAACTTCCCAAGAATCTATCCAGATCAATGCCCTCTGTTTCTAAAATCTATGAGGAAGCAAGGGGTACAACCTACAGTGGGATGGGTTGATGCATGGTTGTTGGGTCTATGAGGATGACGACGAGTGTAAAATGTATGTCAAATAGGAGGGTGTGCAACATGTGGATTTTCGACAGTGAGGCTGAAACTCGATCTAAAGAAGTGGAAGCAAAAGAAGAGTTAGGAAATTGTGATTTTTAACGAGCACAATCGATACATTTGTTCGAAATAGTGACGAAATAAGAAGGGAGATAGAGAAACCAAACCCAAAAATATTAGTATTTTGGCCATGTTACCACTTGATGTGGAATACATCAAGAAATGAGGAGACTAAGAAGATAAATAAAGTATCATTTTACTTAAATCATATTCAACTATCTTTGACAAGGACTCATGGATGCTATTTATAATAAAAAGACTTAAAAATAGACCTCAGATAAGTGCAGAAATTGTATCACAAAATATAAAATTAAAATAAAATAAATAAATTGACAACTAAGTGCTTGTAGCTAGATAATTACACTTAAGCCCTAACAATAAAATACAAAATAAAATAAATAGAATTGTGCGACATCTATCCCGGATCATCTAGGTAAGGCAAGGTGATTTTTGGGGAAAAAATAGTGAACGAGAACGCTTATTAACACAAGTTTGCACCAATGTTTATCTTTTAGTAATGTTTTCACCCATATGATTTTGATTGAAATCATGATAGAACATCCCAATTTATTCTCCCTTCTCGACCACTTAACAAGGTTAGGTATCCAATCTCTTAAGAAGTATCAGGTTAACCATCATCACATGCAGCTAGACGATCATTGGGGAAGGTGAAGTAGAGAACATACACAACGTGTTTGGTTTAACTTTTTCATTCATGTAAAGGCAAAACAAGACTATCAATGTTTTCTGAGTATAAGGCAGTTTAAAATTAGATTATTGAGCTATCTTTTTTCTATACATCGTATACTGCAACGTTTAAGAGGGGCTAGAGAAAATCCCTTTCTACTGCAATGAAGTCGCCTCTTCTGTGCAAGTTAGTCTGGTTAGTTTACTACGATTTCTGTCCTATAGACTGCTTCCTTCATCTATTCTCAAACGGCGCAGGCAAGGGGCTGCATCCCGTTTTGTTCCCAGCCAGGACTAGAGCACTGCCTCCACGATGAGCGACCCGTTCTAGTGCCCATCTGAAGCGCCGCCAACAACTGCTCCATGAACGCGGCCTCACAAGGGAGTGTGATGGGCCCATTTGTTGGCAAGCCGAACTCCTCCTCTGCCTGATGTAACAATTCCAGCAAGACGTCTGTCCGTAGCCATGCCAGGGAAACCAGGAACCGTTGCCCGTCGCTGGAATACACCGCAAGCTGGCCCTTCTGAGGGAGGGGAGGAGATGATGCAGCTGCTCTTGGGGCCATCTGGGAAGTTATTCTTTTCTTCACGATGTTGGCAGCCTTCATCCACCTCCTCGCCATCTGTCCGAGCTTCCTGGAGCTGATCATTGTTGTGTATGTGATGATGGCACAGCTGAACGATGAAGTACTCCCGTGCAGGATCTTTCCTAATTTTTGTTGGATGATGGGCAAGAGAATGGTAAGGAGACTGTTTTATATTGTAGAGATTATGTTAAGAGAAGGGAGTTGTGCAGGGGACAATGTCGTCGTACTGCTGGTTGGAACCATGTAGGATACTAAGATTTCTTCCCATGTGATGTTAGATTCGTTTGTTTATCCAGGATGGGGATGCACTGTCCACACATTGGTTCATGATTGTGTGGTCTTCCCTCTTGCCCTGAGCTGGCAATATCTTGTCTTTGGTTAACCACCATTACATCCCATACATAACACGAAGCAATTGGGATTTAGAGGGCCCGTATGTTTTGAGTAGCCAGACAAAGCTGGAAGCAAATTGCATGGGCCAATTAATTTTGGGTCCTACTTGCAGTAGCAATAACGTCTTGTGCTCCCCATCAATTCGGTCCAAAACCATTTTGTGGATGTAGGGAGGAAGATAGCTATAACTTACAGGTTCCGTATCGATATAATTCGGTATTATAGAACTGATCACATCCATGCAATTCTTAGCTTATCTATTTTTTTGTATGTGATTTATTGGGATCAACATTTCCAACACGTCAGATAATTAATGGGCAAGCTTTTGACTACCATATAATCACTGCCAACATAACAATTTGGCAATAAGAAGATAGGTCTGTGGAGGTGCACATTACAATAAAGTTCAGAGTTATACTTACCTGACGCACGGAGGGGGGGATACGCGTGTTTCACGCGCCTGTGAAACCGACCTTGCCTGCCAGCGTGGCCCACCCTCTTCTCCCTCCCTCCCTCACTCTCTCTCTCTCCTTCTTAAACATATTTTTTTTACATTTATTTCTATTATGCTTATAACTTTTGATCCGTAATGATTTTTTTCACATAATAAAAACTATTAGAATCATTGTACTTTCCAACAAGACTAATATTAGCATATTTTAAAAAATATATAAAAGTAGATCGAGTTTGACATGTATCACGCCCGCAATCAATCCAATGCTTCCAGTTTGTACTTGAATGCGCTCAATTCGGGCTTGAGTCTAATTCGAACTTGAATGTGCTCAGTTTGGACTTGATTGCACCCCATTACATATATGAGTGTGCCTAGTTAGTATTGCAATGCACCTACTTGTCATCATCATCATCATAATCATCATCTTTTTCTTCTTCTTCTTCTTCTTCTTCTTCTTCTTCTTCTTGAGTACATCCATGTGATCAATGTGGACTTGAATGCACCAAATGTAGACTTGATTGCGTTCAATTTGGACTTAATTGCGTCATGTTTGTGTTTGAATGCCCAGTTCAGACTAGATTGCACCCAGTTTAGACTTGAATGTGCCTAATTTCGACTTGAATGCGCCCAGTTTGGACATGATTGCGCCCAGTTAGTGTTGTATCGATGCACCTATTATTTGGACTTGATTGAATGCCCAATTCAGACTCGATTGTCCCTAGTTTGGACTTGAATGCACCCAGTTTCGACTTGAATGCACCCAATTCAGACATGATTGCACCCAATTAATATTGTATTAATGCACCTAGTATTTGGTTTTGATTGCGCTCAGTTTAAATTTGAATGCATCCAATTTAGACTTTTTTGTTCACAGTTTGGCCTTGCACAACATGAATGTGACAACTTTGGACGTGATTGCACCCAACTAGTTTCGTATCAATGCAACTTTTTTTACAATGCACACTATATTTTGCATGTATTATACCCAATTTGTAGTAGGTAAATAAATTTTATGCATCATATTATTTTTTTAAAAATATATCGATATTAGTTTTTTGTTGTTGTATATATTGTAACGAATCTAACAGTTTTTTTTGTCAAAAAGTACACTACGGATTGAAAGTTATACACAATACAAATTTCTCTCATGTTCCCCACTCATTCTCTCTCGACAAACCTATCAAATCAATCAACTTGTCCCGTTTACCTATCATGCCATCTCACTCGCCAAAACTACTCGCCTCCACCCAAAACCACCCTACACCGGACCAGTGGCGTAGCCACATGGAGGCACAGGTGGGCACGGGCCCCACCTGTATTTGTCAAAATATACATTGATCAAAGTATTTTTAATATAGATTTTAGAGAAAATACATGTAATATTGTGTTTGGTGTCCTACCCATTCACATACAGCAACAAGTGCCCACCCTTTAGCTAAGTTCTGCCTCCGCCACTGTACCGGACCCTGCGTCTACAAAACCGGCCATAGGGGCGGTTCAAATGTGCTTAACCCCTTGGGCACGTGGCACACTCATTTTCGTAAAATTAATCATCCACCTCCAGAGTTGATAATTTTTGTTCATCCGGTGCTTTAGAACCGATCAACGTTGTAATTCAAATTTGCGTGCATAATCTCTTAATGCTGTTACGGCATGTTCTGTACGACAGATATAAAGTGTTTTAAATACCAGAGATCCTAACATGAGGAGTCGTCTTGGGGACAAAGCCCCACAGCTTGTTGGATCTATGTAATGTACGTCCAAATGTGTGCTCGTGTGATGATGGAATCGATTGTTTATCTCAGATGGGGATGGACTCCTACATTCTGGTCCATTATCATGTGGTTTGCCTCCATTTTTGGTGAGAGAACGATGGAGAAAACCACTTCATTCACGGTTATACTAGTAGACAAGTTGATCATGTAACATCCCGATAGGATGCTGCAAAAACAATATTTTTTTTGATAGAATAGGCAACATATATTTCGATAATGTTTACAAACAGAAACGTCTGCAAACAACAACATACAATGTGAAAAAAAGTATGACCCAGACATAATGCTAGAGATGTTTTAAATGTCTTAATGGAATGACGCAGACATAATGCAGGCAAAAGAGTATGTGGGAAGGGGGTATCCTTAACAATGGGCCTCAAACAAACAACCGCAAGAAAATAAGGTGATCTAGAGCCAGGGGCGGAGCCAGAAGTTAGTTTTTTGGGGGTCCAAAAATTACTTGTGTTACCTAAGACTCAAACCCAAGACCATAAGTCTAGCAATACACACACAAACGACTAGACCAATTTCACACTTTGCTTCAACAACATGATACATTCTATATATATTCTTGACCAACTTGTAGACAATAGACAAATTTAATAAAAAATGAGTTGCAGCCACGAGGGTTGGAACACATGACCTCCAACTAAGTTAAGGAGCATAAACCACTAGACTAGAAGCACCTCACTAGACAGGGCTCACTGTAGTATTTATTTATTATACAACTTATGTATAAAAATATATGTATATGAGTATTCATATTGATTTTTTAATTTTGTTTGGGGGCCCATGGCCTACTCTTGCCCCCCGTGGCTCCGCCTCTGTCTAGAGCATCAGTAGAAAGTGACATAGATGGTGGTCAGAAGTCTGAGTCATCTACTGATATATCCTCCAAGGTGTATTGTCCTTCCTGTTGTGTTCCCCAAAGATCGTCATCTAGTCATCTTCATTGTCTATCAACTGTGTCGATGTGGAAGTTATTCATGCAATGCATGATGATACATACAAAATGTTCAATCTCGTTATGAATATGGAGAAGTGGGCGGGAGGTATTCTTTTATTATCTGTGGTTTCTTTCTATCCATATATTTCACTAAATAATAGTGATCAGATCAAATGTAAGGTGATCATGGTTAATGGGCTAGATACAATTCATCTTAGATGGTGAACAGGAGAGATATGTAAGGGAACTGGTTAGGAAGTATATGTGAAGAAAGTGAATCATGAAGGGGCAATGAATGAAAAGGTTCTCGATAGTCTCTATTGCAGCGTGACATAGATAGCATATGGTAGGTCCCTAGAAGCCCCGCTTGGTAAGGTTGTGATCTATTAAAATCTTATTTTTGGAGGAAAGCCAAAAGAAAATTTTGTATTTTGTGGCTATTTCATCTTCCAAATAGTATCCATCTCAGAGGTGTGTCCTCTACAAGAAAGATGATAGTAGGCCTTTTTTGGAGAGTATTTGTGACCCTGTTTCCATGAAATGGTTTTGATATGTTAAATTCAAGGTTGTGGATGATATCTAACAGAGTGTTAGGGTTGAGGTGTTGGGAAAGGTACATTTTGAGAGAATTTTGTCTGTTGTTGGTTACGAGTCGAAGAACTTTAGTTGTAGTGATGTGTTTAAAGGGTTTTGGTATAGAAGTTGTATTTGAAGTTTTTGACAGTGTTATTATAGAACCAAGGGTCTGACTAAAAGATTATGTTTGTAAAGGTGTGTGGTGGGGTGTTGGTCATGTTTACAATGGTGTCTAGATTTTTGTTGATAAATCTCCAAATAGATGAGGATATGCTCTTCTTAGTTTTGTTCCATGGGTATGACTTTTAGTAATGCTTTTGTATAATGAGAGGATACTAAATTTGGTAGTGTTGGTGGTAAGAGTGTTTATAATTTTTGTTATGAGACAAATAACATGCATATTGATGTTTGTGATGCCCCATCCCCATAGTCGATCAGAGCACAGATGGTTTCCTAGTTGACCAATGAAGCCTGAATTTATTGAAGTTATCAACGTGGTGGTTGCATAGGATTTTTTAAGAGAATCTGTAATGTACCAGGATTTAAGGCCTCAGATAACATGATCTTAAAAGGAATGATTGGACTATACATATCACAAAGGTGAACCTCTTTTTCTGGGAGCCCACCACTAAAGAACTTCATAGTTAAGCGTGCTCAGCTTGGATTAGTACTAGGATGGGTGACCAGTAGGGAAGTTGACCCTGGCTTGCACCTGAGTGAGGATAAAGCGTGCAGTTAAGGCTAGTGGTGGTCTGTGGGGTCAGTCGTCATTCCTGAAACTCTACTAGAGCCTTGGGCAGTGGACCCAGGTGTTATAGAATCAATGTGTTTCCTGGTTTTTGTTGGTAGGGGAATACAGTTAAGGTAATAAGTCGTGATGGACATAATGGATCTGTTGAGGAGAGTGAGTATGTCACCCAAGTTAAGGAAGTTGTTTGTCCAAGATGTAAGTTTGTTGTGGTTTCTTTATATGATAGGAATAATAGGATGTGCTTAGTGGGGGAGGGGTGATGGCCAAGCCTAGGTGCATGATAGGTAAATTCTCCATTTTGCATTTGAGAAGGGTTTGGTATATGAGTATGGTGTTAGTGGAAGTGTTAATACCAATGATGGAAGATATTTGTAGATTAGTTTTGTGCCCTGAGATATAGGAGAAAAGACCAAGAATCCACATGGTGTTGAGGATGGTGTCATCTTCAGGTTTGACTAAAATCACGGTATCATCTGCATATTGGATGATGTCTTCACAACATTCAATAGGCGGGCTAGAATTCCATGAGAGGTGCCCATCTAAAACATTTTGGTGAGAAGTGAAGTGGCCAGGATAAAGAGGTAAGGGGAAGGGGGTCTCCTTGCCTAAGGCCATTCATGATGTGTAAGTGCCTGAAAGGTGAGACATTAATGATGGTAGAGAAGTTGTTAGTAGAGATGCAAGCTTGAATCTAGTTGATCCATTTATCTGGGAAATCACATCCCAACATAACTTTAAGGAATTCTAGGTACATGACATAATCAAAAGCTTTCTCAAAATCTAGTTTGATAGCTATTACAAGTGTTTTGTTTTTTTAGTAAAGATGAAGAGTTTCATTGACCATGATTTAAGCATCATGAATGTTTCTGTGTTTCAAAAAAGCAGTTTGATTATGAGCTATGATGTCTTCTAGTTGTGGTCAATCCGGTTGGTAAGGATTTTGGCTAAGATTTTGTAGGAAGTGTTGATGAGGCTAATGTGTATCAATTCAGGGTGTTCCCCTCTTTTGGTAAGGGTTATGTTGGTGTGGTTAAGGACTTTGATTTGTTTGTGAAGATCAAAATTGATTTGGAAGGAACGAAGAAGGTGCATAAACTCCTCTTTGATGTGTTCCCATAGAGAGAGGTAGAATTCTATATTGAGACCGTCAGGTCCAGGAGATTTGTTCTTGCCTAATGATGTGACAACTTCTTTGAGTTCTTCATGGATGAAGTCATAGATAGTAAGATTTGGGGAGGGAATGGTTTTGGTGCATCTATGCTTGTAGTTGACGGAATGCAAAAAGGTAGGCTTGTGACTGGTACTAAAGATGTTATGGAAGTGATGCACTATATGTTTTGTGATGATATGTTTATTTGAGGCTATAGTTCCATTGATGTTCAGTCTAGAAATGGCATTCACATAGGTTATGGTTACAACACCTGTAGAAAAATTTTGAATTATTGTCGCCTACATTGGCCCAATTTATTTTTTCTCTTTGCTTCCATAAGGTGTGCATGTAGTTTTAGATGTGATCCATTTCTACTTTAATGGTAAGAATAAGGGTACAGTCAATATTAGGGTCACTGTCTACAAAGAGGAACTATTGTTCTAGGTCTACCAGTTTGTGCAAAATATTACCATATTTATGTTTTTGACAGACATTAAGAGTGTCTATAATATTTTTGGTGTTGTTGTGAATGTGGTATCCTAGTTTTGGTGTGGTGAAAGGAGAAGTAGGCTAGTATAGTTTGTGGATTTTTGGATAGGAAGGGTCTAGTAACTAGAAATTCTCAATCGTAAAATGTTTGTGACCCCATTTGATCAGTTTGGTGTTAATGATGATGGGGAAATGGTCTGAGATAGGTCTGTGGGCTACCAAGAAAGATGAATGAGGGTAGAGGTCTTCCTAGGAAGGCAAACAAAAGTAGTGATCAAATTTGGCCCAGGAGTGGTTTCTATTCCAGGTGTAGTTCTTGTGAGATGGAATGATGTCGATCATTTTATGTTAGATGATGAGGTTGCGGAATTTCTTGTCAAAAAAGGATAGGTTTCCTATCTAGTAAAGTAGGTCACACATGTCAGATGGTTGGGTGATGAGGTTGAAATCACCACTCACAATCCAAGGCTTAAGCACATACATTATAAGGATATATTCAAACTCCTCGATGAAATGGGTTTAGTCAAAACTAGGTTCTCCATAAACACTAGTGAATGTCCATTCATGTGCATTTAAAGTATTGGTGCGTGCAAAGTGATAGAGTATGCACGATGTTCATATAGTGAGATATTAAACATGTGCTTGTTAATTCCTATAGTGATGCCTCCTTTAAAACCTATAGGGGGTATTTGGTACCAAGAGTTGATATGTTTTCCTCCTATAGTTTTTAATGAGAAGGGGGTGAAGGATGTTTTAGTTACCTAAATGGCAAATCTATTTGATATTGTTTTTGTCTATGTGGCGTCTAATAAAATTTCTCTACTTGAGGCTAGATGCACCACATACATTCCATGATGAGATCTTCATAACTCTGAAAGATGACAAGTTGTAGGTATATGGCACAATCTAAGATGTTATATGAAGATTTTCAAGGTCTGTGTAGGTGTTGTGTTTCTGTCTGTGATTACTCCATAGCATAAATTTTTCAATATTATCTAGTGATGTGTGGGCTACTTCCTCGGATCAAAAGCTATACCTAATTTATCAGTGAACTGAGAGAAAGACTATATGTCTAGACATGATGCAATATCTTCTATGTTGTCTACGTGGTTGTCTTGGTTGTGAACTACATCATTCTCAAAAATAGATGGAAAAATATTAAAATGAGCTTTGTTGTAGAGCTCAAAGAGATTACCTGGTTGTTCTAAAGCAAAATATCTTTTACTCATAAGCCCTTCTCATGTTGTATCCAAAGAATTGATGGTCGAGATACTGATGGGGGCCTTCCCTTTGTTGTTTTAGTTAAGGATATGGGAAGATCTGATCTCTTCAACTATAGTAGTTTTGAGCTTCTAGGCAATATTAGAGTCGAGGATGCTGGTATTTTATTGGTTGTTGTGGAATAGGAAGGGTTTTAATGAGTCAAGTCAAGAATTATTGATTCTATCCACTAATGGTAAGTATACTCTAGGTCTTTTGTTCAGAGTGGTTTAATTGGTGTCAGATTGTGAAAGTGAGGTGGTATTCTTCCTCTCCTAGACCATTTTCCTATCAATTGGTTTTTTGGTGGCTGTAAAGGATTTTTTGGAGTTGATAGGACAGTACCATGAAGGTGGGTAGAGGGTGATGTCAGAGAAGGTGGTGTCTATTGAAGTAGGATATTAAAGACAATCTATCAATAGTGGCATCATTTCCATTAGCATGGATAACCCAAAAGCCTATCAAAGCTCTTTAATAGTTGGTGCTTTTCCTTCATTCTCGTGCACATAACCACTTTGTACCGTATCTCAATTTTGTCTCTAAAGTTTTGCAATGCGTCATTGAAATCAAGTCTATTATTCCAACACTTACCCATCATTAGAGAGAAATTTCTTTGTTTGTTCCAGATTGCCTTTGTACTTATCTACGATCCAATGACTCACATTCATCTCCTTCCTTGGTCTAGAAAGGAAACAAACATCATAATTTTCTTATCCTTTTCTCTTCGATTTATCTCTATCTGATTCATGATTTCCAGAGATTTTTTGTCCAATAGCTTCCTAACAGGTTTTTGCATCCGGACATCTCAACTTTGTTAGGGTTTGGGAATCTCTATTGTTTGGTCGACTAGGGGGTCTTCGCTTCCCCTATTTCTGCCCTGCCTCCTTCCTTTTTCCAATCTCCTCACCCCATGGGTCATCAGACCCCTGTATATTTCCTCCTCTACCTTTGCAGTACCTTCAGGAGTCGTCCTATGGGTCTGTCTTGGCTTCCTCCACCCTCGAACATGATCCCCCAACTCCACAGGAACTTCGACGGCATGTGCATGTTCCAAGGGGGTTCTGTGTCACCATTCTGATAGTGGAACCTCACCGCAAGGGTGTGGTTCACATCCTCGAGCCTTATTGATGCTTGTCCTCGCATTGATTCCATCTCCTGAGGTATGTTTTCCCTTTCCCCTTTTTGGTGCTCTCTCTGTATCTATTTCCACGACGGCCAGCCTAGTTGGAGTTCCTTTTAGCTTGGGTCCTGATGTTTGGGGCTGTCGAGTTCGGCTAAGCCTAGTTAGTAGTTTTCCTTGGTGGATTGGTTATTGAATTCGCAAGATCTGGTTCTCGTATCTTGGTTGGCTTCACTTCTATTTGCGGTTGTTTCATCATGCAGAGAAGGGTTGAAGATGATCTCTCTCTATTTCCCTAAACTACCCCACGTCTCTTCTTTCTTTAGTTTTCTTGTCAAGGGTAGTTTGGTAATTTAGCCCTCATTCTACTTTGTTATGGGGAGAGTCAACTGCACCTTTGACCTATGACATGGCCGCACCTGATTGGTCCAAGTCAACTCGACCCAGTCTCTCTCTGCCTCTCGTACGAGGTGCTTGATGATGTGGCTTTTCCTGATTGGCCGATTTTACAAAAATTGTATCTTTTTCTCCGGTACTCAACAAATTAAAGTTAATTATGTTTTGGAATAAAAAAAATGTAAGCTTTCTAATAAAAATACTTTTGAGGCTTGGTTTTGAGTTTTGTCGAAAGGTGTTCTCCAAAATTGATTATAATACATAAAACTCACCAGAAATACACTTTAATCATCATAACTCAAAAATATGCAAAATTATATGTTTTCTTAATAAAGAGAACCTCACAAGATCAATGGTGATGATTTCAGAGTCTAAATAAGAGTTTTGTGTGAATAGTGCAAAATTAAGATTTTCTTTACATTAATGCATATGACAAACCCTAAAACATGTGAATAATTGTAATTAGGTAAAGTTGACATTGGAAACAACTAGATTGGTGACGAATGTTTCTAGGAATCTATTATAAGTTATGCTTACATATCCTATTTTTCCTTTGAACAATTAGCATATGTTTCTTCTTTTTCTTGGTCCTATGGACATTATCCTACACATTATCTTGCTCTTTTGGAAAATATGATTCATTTGAAGTACCTTTGATTTGCTATTGATCTTTGGACATTATTTTGGTCTCTTTCTCATACATTGCGTTGGTATTTTGTGATTGGGAGCTGGATGTCCATGGGCCATTGTGGGTCTGCACTGAAATGGGGTTAGATTATGAGGCCATATAGTTGAGCCTTGACGAGGACGTCAAGAGTCTAAGTGGGGGAGATTGTAACATCCCAGGATTTGAGGCCTTGGATAAGTTGATCTTAAAAGGAATGATTGGACTGCCCATATCACCAAGGCGCACCTCCTTTTCCAGGAGCCCATCACTAAGAACTCCATAGTTAAGCGTGCTCAGCTTGGAGTAGTACTGGGATGGGTGACCTGTCGGGAAGTTGATCCTGGCATGCGCGTCAGTGAGGACAAAGTGCGCAGTTAAGGGTAGTGGTGGTTTGTGTGGACAGTCGTCATTCCTGAAACTATACTAGAGCCTTGGGCAGTGGGCCCAGGCATTACATTATTCATGTTGAAAAACTATTTGAGGTTATGTGATATATGTTGCCCACTTGTATGGTGGATGTTGGTTTGGATCATGTGATCCCACTTTATACTTGACGGATGTTCTCATCCTCCTTATTTGTTTATACTTGCTTATTCTTTTGTTATGCATCATGTGGTGACTGCTAGTATAATTTTACATGTTATTTTTTGTGGATGTGAACATTCCCACATATGAGTGCAGAGGTAATAATTCCTATATATTAAAATATATTTTAGCAGATGCGTATACTATGCTGCTCGGGTGGATGTATACGTTCCTACCCACTCCATAATTGGAGCAGATGTATACAATTCCCACTCACCTCATATTTTTGGTAGATGTGTTATTTCCTATGTACATGTTTATATTGTCTAGTATTGTCACAGGTGAAACACATGGATGCTTTATTTTTATACTTTGTTCTTATTTGTCTCTTTTTGATATTATTTTCTTTTATGTGTGATTGGGTAGTACTTCACTTTTCTATGGGAAACCTTTTATTTTGATGTCCTTAACTTTTTTTATAAATTGCTCAATTCCTTATTTAATATGCACATACCGGCCTTTGTTGATGTCATCTATTTTTCTCTTCTTGTTGGGGTATGCTTTAAACCCTAGGTGAAGGACTTGGATGATATGGCATGAAGTCTTGGACTTAGCATAAGGAGTTAAAGCTTGGAGACAATATTGAGATGGTCTAGATTTCCCTCTACATAGATTCATATGTTGTACCTTTTATGGAAACCCTACATGGGAGATTATGAATGAATTTTTGTAATCATTTAGAAAGTTGATAATAGTCATGTTTTATATTCCATTACTAAACTTTGGTTGTTTTGAATACCATTAATAAGATTTGAAAATTTTACAGCCACTCCATCATACCACTTTGGGTGTGTTTGGATTGGAGGTTTTATTCTTCAAAATTTTAGTAGGGAGTGGTTCCCCTTTGGGAAACCACTCCTTACAGATGCACTTTTATTACATTCCTTCAATGAACTTTATTTTCCATTTTCATATATTCTCTAATATTTTCTCTAACCAAGGTTTTCACATTAAATCATGTAAGAAATTCTTTTCACTTATAAAAGACAACTTATTCTTACTAGGTAGGAGCATGCTCTTTCATGTCTTGCATACCTAATACTTCCAACTATAAGATTTTCCTAAGACATTCGAAATTACCTAAGATTTTAAAACCAAAAAGAATTTGCTCAATCCTTCTTTCCAAAGGTGGTCTAAACAAATGATTTCCTCTTGTGTGTTAGTAGGAGGTTAGGCTCTCTTGCTATGACCCAATCCCATGACAGGGATGTGACTCCTTCATAGGTCTTTTTTGATTCTCGAGTTGGCCTACCCCAAGTCTGAACCATCTCCTAGAAGTGAGTTGGTTTTCTATTTTTCATGTGTATATACAAAAACATTTATGTGTGTCATGCATGCTTGCATGACTTCTTGTACCCTATGTACTAGCATGTGATTAACCATCACTAATACCTAGTTGTGATAACAAAGATGAATTCCTAAAGATTTTCTCTTTATTTTATCTCTAAGTATGGTTTTCTTGGGTATGGTATTATCTTCCTTAACCTGGGTATGTATATACCCAAAATTAGGGTTGTTATTAGGGTTAAGGGTAAAACTCTACATCATAAGATTTTATTTTCCCTTTAACCCACTTAAAGTTTCAGTATGATGACTAAGTTACCCAATCTATCCCAAATACTTTTTTAGGGTTTTCTCTCACTTGAGGGACACATTATATGTCACATCTTCCTTTTATGTTTCTCTTGTTAACAATATATGTACTTTAATTGATGGAGGATGCCCCAATCCTACTTCTTCCTAAAATTCTAACTTAAGATGAGGAGAGAAGTGAACTCTAACGTTAAGAAAGAAACTACATGAGAACATGATGAAATTTAAGATGATAAGACCTAGATGTATCTTACTTCAAATGATAACCTCAAACTTCTGCTAGATGGGACTCATAGGAGCTCAGGCATCCTTATTTACCAACTAGTAGTACACAATAAACTTTTGTCACCCCCCTTGTCATGATACTTTCTAGATACCATTGTCTTAAGAAAATTCATATATATTCCTTATCCCTCAATAGAATTGTCAAAACTATGGATTACTATAAGTTATTTGATAAGTTTGTAATATGATACCAAATGTGATGAACTCCTCCCGAGTTTCCACCATTGATGGAATACTATCAAGAAAAGGATCTTCGTCTCATTTTTCTTGGGTTTGGACTTACGAAATAACATATCAAAACCAATACTTTCATTTCACCAACTTTTTTTGATACAAAAGGTTCTAATTTATCCTCAAAGGAGTGTACACAATTTTCCAATATGAAGACATTACATGAGAGAAGACATGATTACCATACATAGAAGATATCATGAACTTCATGAACTACCATTTCACAAATCCTCCTTAAGACTTTAGCTTTGAGATCTTTAGTGTCTTCAATGGAATCCTAATATCGTCATATCAAAAGCAAGTCAGCTACCTTATACAACTGTCAAAAAAAAATTTAATTTATTTCTATATTGTGTATGTGGGGGCATACAGAAGTATGCATGTACATATGCCAACATACGTTGCTCGTCTATAAAATATTTACACATATGAACTTGTAATTTTGTTTTATTATTATAATTTTTACTTAATATTCTATTTGTGTGCAATCATTTCTTCTTCTACCATTGAACTTATATGACCTACCTCTTCCTAGGTCTAATCTTGGATTCAAAGTATTTGAAATGTATTGTATGATACACATAAGAATTATAGATAATCTTGAATTAAATTAACATCAAAGAAGCTTATCATAAGATAAATAATCAAGAAATCATTAACAATCCTCAAAAGTTGATAAGTATGAGTGTTTATAAAGTAACAATTTACCTACAATGGTTAATACGTGAATTGATATTCCAAGTACTTCAAATATGTGATCCAAATAATCATAGTGTATATCCAAGAAATTATCATGATATGTAATTATATATAAATGTAAAGTGTCACCACATATTAATATCATACTAAACATGGTTGAGTCTATGCTTTGGGTCTAGGTTTTATATTAGGGTTAGTCTTGAGACCTTATTAACATGTATATAGTCTAAAAACAACAAAACCTTAAATAAATATTATTATCATTCTAATATCTTTAGATCTCATTATTTTCAAAAAATTTAGTTTATATCACCAATTAAATGTATATAATGAATTCAACATGTTATTCATCTAATTTAGTGTTACACATATTCCTTACCTTATATTTGTGTACTAAAACATACTTTTTGAGCTACGATCAGAATTAGGCATCACATATTTTTTATTTGGGATCTATATATTTATCAATTTGATATATTGATTCACTATAATCTAAGTTATCATCTAACTTTTACATTGATTACAAGTTAAGAATTAGTTGACCAATGTGAGCTTGATGTGTCGTTAAATAACACCTATTCTATTTCTACCCAGGACTAAGTATTGAGTTAGGTTGAGAAGACCATAGATCCCTCGCTATTTAATACACATCTAGGGGGCTCTAGGTAATTTTCCATGGATCATCTTCCTTTTGACGATGAGGTTTGATCCTTCCATGGAGTAGGGTCAATTGGGTGGTTGACTACTTGCTCCTGGGTGTCGGGAGGAAAGGTAAAGTCACATGCACCTATATAAAGTCCTATTGGACCTGGCAGAGCTCTTCTCTTAGACAAACGTGAGTTGAGCTGGAAGGAAAAAGCTCCACTTAGTGCGACTATATACATGGATACAAGTATGATAATTGGGATTGGATCATTACTTGGCATCATGGGAGGGATTATACTTGTATCAATATCATTGTACGAAGCTTTAGCACCTTCTAGGGTCTCAAGTTCTCCTTTTTGATGTTTGTGTCTCACTTATCTCTACTTGAATGGGCACATATGCATCAATAGTTAGTCACCCATGGTTGGGAAAGGGTATCATTCCTAGAATGGTTGCAGGGAGCTAGAAGGTTTCTCACACTATAACTAAGTGTCAATCCTAAGGGTAACTGTCACAACTTTACAAACTGCCTATAGACCATCGAGGATATAACATAGTTATCTATAGCTAATTCATGTTAAGGTTGAGTCTTTCTCTCATATTGAGTTTGTTAGACTGAGGGGAGTTGTTTAGGACAATGATGTCGAGAGTTTGTTGGTGAAGAAAAGGATGAAGAGAGGAAGCAAGGAATTGGAGGAGAGACCTGTAGGCAGGGAGAGAAATGGTAGACAAGGGACGAGGAGAAATGGTTGTTGGATACAACCAGGCGATGTACATTCTGTGAGACAGTGAGTACATAGACGTGCAAAATAGAAAGTAAGGCATTGCATTTTTTTGCATAGAAACTTAGGGAGTGATAAATTTATTTAACGAAATTAGTGTGAGTAATTATGGCATAAACTGTACCATTTAAAAGGGGGCCAAACAAAGTTCAATGGAGCGGAAATTCGGTGAGTAGACTATACTAAACACGAGGAATTAAATTTTGAAGTTATTTTATGTTTCTAAAAAGGTTTGGTAATTTATTTCTATATGTAGTGATAAGAATTCATTTAATGTGTTTATTCTTTCTTATAATAAATTTGATGTATTTATTTGTAATTCATATATGTCCATTTGCCAAAAGGCGTAGTAATATTTTAGAGTGTAAATTTAGGGTCAACACCAACTGATTAATGTATTTTTATCATAACTACTAAATTCAAGGCTTAATTATTGATTTTCGTCATATATAAAGGTGATTTGGTAAAACATTATATTTTCTATGGTTTTTTATTATTATTTATTTAATTTAGTGTCAAGGGATTTTATTAAAAAATGAAAGAGCACAAGAAAATGGAATATTGGACTAGATATCAAAACTTGGGCTTGTTTCAATGCTCCACCCCTTAAAAAGGGATTTCATTCCTGAAATCTTTCATTTCATAAGCAATCCTAGATTTATGCCAGACAACAACCAAATTCATAAATTTGTTTTCTTTGTGATAGAATTTTTAAGTGACTATCCACTTTATTTCTAATTTTTATAATGTGGGATCATAATTTAAATACATTATGTTTTCATTTCCTAAAATGTTTAACATAATTTCTAACACAAACCTACCCACAAAATTGAAATATGGCCTAGGTCTCAAATTTGATCAAGACAGTCACATTTTCTTCACAAAAAGGTTTCTCTATTACTTGAGTTTTCTTATAGTGGTGACTTGGTTACAAAAACTACAAATAAAACTTTAAAACCTTTTTGACATATACATTAATAGTATAAACATGTTTGATGGTATAAACTTTGCAATGGGAATCCAAAAATGGAGCAAAAAATGAATCGATAATCAAGTCAGCCACTTTCCACTACACGATACACTTATTTAGGTTCTATCATCACTTCATTCTACTAAATGAGTCTAATCATTGATACAAGTAAGTGGGTGTACCAAATTATTCCTAACTTATTGTATAGGAGGGGGAAAGGTTTCCTATTACACATGATCAACTTCTATTAGATCCGATTAAGGTATAACATCAACCATTCTCCATTTATCATAACCGTTGTTGCTTTTTCTTGGATACATAGGGGAGTTGTATCATCATCTAATATTACAGGTAGGGGATACAAATTTTCTAGTCAATTTCTAGTTGGGAAACGATGGTGCATTCACTAAACAGGGTAACTATAGTCACATTACTCATTATCTTGATCACTAGGTAACCCAAACCCACTATGGAGATTAGATAGGTGAACTCTTTAAGAAAAGTAAACTTACAAAATGGTTTTGTGTTTTCCATCCATGCATGCTCAGTGTGCTTAGCAAGTCATGCTAGAAACAACAATAGGGAAAAGGTTCAAGGAGGGAACTACGATTAAGCCTAGCTATGTGTGCTCAAAACTGTCTACACTCTATAGTAGTTGATTTAACCACCCATGATGTGGGTGTCACAAACTAATCAACAACAGAGTTAACTTTACATAATGAAACTTCTTACCTCCAAAGAGAGGGTAGGGGTAACTAGGATTTTCAAAGAGGATGTCTCAACAACAATAATGTTTGGGGAGTCAAAGCCATCACATTATACTAGTGTTGAAACCCTAATTGATATTCCCTTACTCAGGGATAGACATATAAATGACCTTAGAGGGTTACTCACTACCTAACTTTGGAATAAGAGATGCTAAATCTTGAAATATTAAGATTACTAACTGCATTTGGCTTTGATACCATATTGTAAAGAGTGGGACCCGATAGGGGATCCAATCAAATGATATGATACATAAGCCATGAATGACCAATCAGTGGAAAATTTAATTGTTTCATTAATCACAAATATCCCAATACATTTCTCCTCACCTTAAAAGGTGGTATGACAAAATCAAGATTTCAACTTATTACATATAAGACCAACTACATAGGGAAACCTACCCATCAAAAGGTATCCTCTGTCCACATCATGCTTGTGATCTTCTTGAGTTGTAGTCTTCTAAGCCACCTATCACCTGGGTGGTTTAGGAACAACATCCAAAAGAGGTATTTTTCAGATAAAACTAGTATATGTGCATAATTGGAAACAATTGGGAATTAAAAGAACAAAAGGACAAAAGTAAGGGTGTTCCCAATCAAAGTAGGGCTACATCATTTAGGTAAATTCAAGATAATATATAAAACAATGATAATAAAAGAATGATGCATTCATATAAGATGAACAATGAAATAGTAATTCTTGAAATTTTGAATAAATTCACAAATATCAGTACATAATGACATGCTCGTCAGTTACCACAAAGACTATCATACTTTATAAAGTCTGGTTGGAACCCATATATTCTAAACCAAATGATGAATGACTAAAACTCAGTGACATATAAATATAGAATGGTAGGAGGACTAAAACTTTAGTGCCTACATATATGACATGTGGCACCAGGAGTAAAGCCCTAGTTCCTGGTAGGAGGACTAAAACCTATGTGGTGGTAGGACTGAAAACCTATGGAAATAAAGTATTGTGTAACTACGTCTAGATTTTCCTAGTCAAAACTAGTGCATAATATAGTAGGCAAGTATGTCCTAAGTATAATGAGTACAAAAAGCATGAAATCATCCATCGTTTAACAATTGGTGTCAAAGGACCCATATATATGAGAAGTAGGATTTCAATAATCATCAATTAAAAACATATGAATTATACATGAGATTCCAAAAGGATTCAATATTTAAAATGGGGATTGTAAGTCAAACTATTCATCATTGATAACAATCGGCATCAAGTCATTATATGCCTGGAATATAAATTATGAAAATGCACGTACTTGATTCTCATAGTTAAGGATTAACTCTATTCATATATTTGGTCAACCAAGATAACTTTTCTCCCAACAACCATATTAGGTAAGTCAATGAAATCAAAGTAAACATGCTTATTCATTCCTAATGTAGTTATGTATATAGATCTTATTTTATTTTAGACCACCTAGTAGCGTACTAGGGTTTGATTAGTTTGATACTTAAGGACATGGTTGGAATCATTATTATTGTCATTATAATGTCATGGGGTTCAACATGTCACCTATGTCAGTAATAAGAACCTAAGGTTGTATATATATAGGAAATAAGATCTCTGTCATAATTTTCTTACTAATAGTTATCGAGTTTATTGAAATTGCTATTAACCATGTCTTTTACACACCTATATATATTGTTTAGTAAAAATATGTCAATTACTAAAATGTTAAATCATCTAATTAAGGTTGTCACTAAAAGAACATTTGATGTGTACTAAAACACTCCATTTTATTTAACCAATTATTATTTTTTAGAGTTTGTAATGTGTACCTACATAAACTACATGCCTTCTAACTTAGAACTATACATGCGTGTGTATGCATATATATTTAAACCACAAGTCAAGTTATCATAAAGCAACTAGAGGAACATATCAATGATGTCTTATCTTTGATCCTATAATACTCTCTAATCATCCAAATGGTTAAATCAGTACTAGCATGTCTCTATAAAATTACTAGATCTTTATGTGACTAGTTATTAGTGATATGGATATATAAACATATGTATTTATACATTACCATGTACGTGGGAAGAACCATTAGTTAGGAAACGATTAACTAATAATGACTATTTTTTTTAAATTTACATATATAAGTGGGAATATGATTATCCAATCTATAGTTTGGTATACTTTTCAGACCTTCATATGTAAAGTTGTCAAGTTTGTTAGTACATGTACCCTTTCTAAAATGACATGACTCTTCAGCAACTCGGTCTACGGAAGGTCAAAAATATGAGAGACGTTACCTAAATTTTCCCAAGGATCTAGATTTTAAACAAATAATAATCAATAGCAAATAATTTCCATTAATAAAAATATTGTTTACAAAATACTCCTTTAAGGAGTTACATGAATTTCTATCATTAGAATTGTACATATGAGAATTGTATCAGAAGAAGTATCTATCTAATACTCCTTACATGTTGACTTTAATGTCTTCAAGTTATTTGATTTGTTGACCACATCTTGATATCATCTTATATAGAATGTACCTAAAATGCTGTGAAACCAAAATGTAGATCAGTTTAACAGGTTATGTTGTGTACGGAGGGTGCATGCAAAAGTGTGCAAGTACATAACAACATATATTCCATCAAATACTTGATAATTAGAACTGTCATTTTATTTGCATAATCTTTCTTTATTTGATACTCATAGTGGCATTGGAATTGAACATAATGTAAATAGAATCCAACATTTTAGTTGTTCAATCCTTGAGAAACACTCAGAAAACACCGACAACTTAATGTTGGTAGTCATATTCATAAACATGTACCTTGATGGTGAGCCATGTAGATTATACAACTATACGTCAAGTAGATTCAATCAATCCATTCAACTGATCCAACCAAATCAAGCAATCAACTCTAGTATACATGTATGTAAATCTTGAAAGTGTTACCATCAAATTATTTACATTAAAACCCTACTCAGTCCTAATCCAGGGTTTAGATTTCCTTCTCATAGAGTTATCATTAGGGTCATGTTTGATGCTCCAATTCCCTTGTTCTTTGATTTAATGACTTAAGAACCCTGATTCATATTAGGTGTAGCCATGATCATCAAATCTACCATATTATGGCATCATGAACACTAAGACCAGACGAAGCATATTAAGGTTATAGCAAGTTACATCATTTATGTTCAAGATCCTAATTACACATGTTAAGGATCATTCATCCTAGAAATCCTAGTTTCTCATCATTAATATCATGATTTTTTGTCTTATTCAACAATATCAGATAATAACACCAAAGAAACGCTTTTAATGCTTTCAATTATGTCAACATAAAAATCTAGGGTTTGTAAGGTATTAATCACCACATTATACATGTATCCAATTACATTTGTTTTTAGGCTCAGATCAAGGGTATCGAACCATTTTATCTGTTTTCCTCTTATTTCTCTGATCAAATTCCATATATGACTTGTTTCCATCAGAGCATAGTAACAATTATTGAAATTTTTGCAAGTTATACACTAATTGACCAATTATAAGTCGACATGTAAGAAGTTACCTTTACCTCCATTATCTTAATCCTCTGGACTTGTG